>WEIT01006233.1:9402-51469 GCA_013389985.1 Dryoscopus gambensis | reverse complement strand
GTTATGCCTTGTTTCAGAGATGTCTTGTGCCCATTTTTAGAAGCTGACTATTAAATCAGTGCCTCATATGCACAGTGGGTTTAAAAAGTTTTAAGCCATAGGAAACCTGAGAGGACACACATAATGAGAATTCCTTTTCATGTGCATCAGTTGGACCTGCATAGCATCCAGCAGCAGATTTCTGTTTTCTAAACACTCAATGCTATGATGTATGTTGGATTGGGCTGAATAATGAGGGGTTAAGAGGACTGTAACATCCTGACAAGTTCTTAGAAATTCAAGCTGTAGTTGGTACAATCTCAGATTCAATCTTATTAGTATAAATATGGAAGTGTCAGAAAAGACATTCTAGCTTTTGAGTTGCTGCCAAAACATATAGAAGCATGGAAAAGGGGCTTATTTTATATCTTTTAGCTGACTATTTTATCACTGCAGTGGGTCTGCCAGGCAGCAACACCAATCTTGTTAGCTACTCAGCATCAAACCAATACAGTCATATTACAAACAGTAGGTTTTTTGGCCATATTTTCTTTCCTAGTGCTAGAGAATTTGACTTTGAACTAGAATTGGGGACTAAACGTGAAGTGTCACGTGAGCAGCTCCTACTTATTAGAGGAAACTTCTTGTCAAGACAAAAGCCTTTTTCAGAGACTTCTGTTATTGATGTCAAATCTGAGAAGGTATAGGCTGCCTGACCTTGACCCAAGGTGTAGATAAAGTAGGGTTTTTAATTTCCTATTACAAGAGAAAAAGCGCATTTTAGGACACTATCAATACATATTTCATAGATGGTCAGTCTTATCAGCGAGTTAATTTATGTTTTTAACATGTGGTCATTTTCTGTGTCTTGCCTGAAAAGACACATACACTGTAGTTTCTCATTAAAAGAGTTTTGCTTTTGCTTTTCCTTTACCAGAAAAAGGTCATGGTGGGGATTAGTCCTCTGCCCCAGAAAATGACAAAAAATTTAGCCCAGTATTTTTCTTTGTCTCTATTGTATATTTCAGGTTGGGTTTTTTTGTTTGTTTGCTTGGGATTTTTATTAAATCTGCTCATATTTATTCAACACATTTTTTCTTTCTTTATAAAGAATCCTGTAGGTCTTTTGTTTGCAAGGACAAATGGCAGAAATAGAATGAAGAATCAAAAGGTGCAAGCTAATTCATTAAAACAATAAAGGAGAGATGAAAGATAGAGGGTTTGATAATATAGTATTTAATATTATTTCTGGACCCCAACAAAATAAAAAATTCCATAGAAATTAAAAGTGTTTTACCAAACTCTGGAAAAAAAAATCAACTAAAAGCTTTAGTTAGCAATATGCAGTAACAGAGTCTGCATTAAAGGTCTTTGCTACTAATTGGAATGAATTCATGCCTTCCCCATTGTAAGTCAAAGCTGCATAAGCTTCCTCTCTCTGATAATGTTGCAAAGGTAGCCTCACTTCCATCTATTAATGTCATCTCTAGTGTGCCTGCAAAATTTGCCAGAGCTGATTAGAGCAGATATTAAATGATAATTGGACATTTAGTGCTCATCAAACAGAAAGTGACAGATGGGCCGCTAATTAAATTATAGTTCTGACATTATTCACAATGGTTTATGAATCTTCAGTAGTGACCTTCATGCATCTCTTCTCTCTTTTGGGGGATAAGAGAGTGATAAGAAAAAAAAAAGACACTATTAAAATTTTAAAAATATGTGCAAAGTGAAAACCTGCTTGCTTTCTTCATTGATCCCTCCTTAGAATTAGATAACTAATCATAAAACAGTGCAACAAATAGTCAGATTCATGTAAATCAGGTTGAGTGGCTGAAGCTGGGAGGAGAAATTAATCATACTCTGAAAATGCAATGCATCTTTTAACCAGGCTTTCATTGTGGAAAAACAAAACCTGCCTAAATATTGTCTGATCCTAGAAAAGGAAATGCAGGGCCTCTCATAATGTGCTCTTTTACTTGTCAACTCAAGATTGCATTACCTACTGTCTCTGCCAGCTAAATCAAAGGATTTACCTCATGAAAAAGAGTAAAACCTGAAGCAGAGAGACATAGTTGCTGAGCCAGAACTACATTTTCGCTTCCAATAAAAAAAGAAAACACACTGTTAATTACTTTGACACTTTGCTTTCAGCAGTCTTGCTTAATTTTAGAAACCAGTTTTAAAAATTAGTAACTGCAATATTCCTGGTTATGGCCAAACTCAATTTTTCTGTAATCTATCTTCCAATAATTGGTTGACTAATATTTGTATAAAGAACATTCAAATAAATAAATAAGTACTGGTTTTACCATTTCCTTATAGTTTTACTTGTTTATAACATTGTACAGGCATTACTGTATTAAAGATATTAGAACACATATATATACAATTATCATACTGCATGTGCATATATGGCTACGTACACATATGCATATATTGTAAGAATTCAGAGTCCGGTCGCTATGATAAAAAAATGAGTACTCTTCTTTAGGTAATTAGTCTTACTATTTCAAGAGGGACTGGTGGCAAGGGCAAAATTTCCATCTGTATGTTGCCAGAAATTGCCTTGTTAATGTGAGGACATATAGGTAAACTTTAAAGCTTTAGAAAGAATTAAATGCCTTTCTTTCTTTTTCGCTGTTTTGTTTAATAGCTGTAGGTATAGGAATTAATCATCAAATCATTATGTACGTGTACAACTTTACAACTTTAATTTTGCCCCAGGTATATCCTCATGGGTAGAAAGTATAATATATATCCAAACTCGAGCTCGCAAACTAAAAAAAATAAAGTAAAAAACAAAACAAAACAAAACAAAACAAAACCAAAAAAACCAACCAAAAAAAAAAACCAAAGCCAAGCAATCATTCCCTCCCATCCCCAAAAGAAATCCTCAGAAAGAACAAGCCTTTGGAGTAGTTGGAAATAAATACAATCCTTAACAGGTTTTTTATATACTTCATCTCTATACTATGTAAAACCAACTGTGATTTTTGACTATTTGAACCTTGCTTTTAGTCATCTGTTTAATCTTTCAGTAAGGCAAAAGAATATTTTAAACCTTTGGATTTCTGAATTGTCTCACTCACACATAACCAGAACCTCCAAAGGAAAATATATAAAACATACAATACTCAAGTCCATATAAATTGTACAATAACAAAAGTAATAAAAAATAACCAAAACCAAAAAAACCCCAACAAAACCCAAAGACATAAAATTTAGAAAATATAAGTAAATATCAATAGAAAATATAGATGATACTACTGTAATCCAAGAGTGTTTGGCATCAAATATAGTTAATGTAAAAAAAAAAATAGCATATCTTGAGCATATTTTAAAACACTGTGTCCAAACCGTAAAGACTTAAATGCAGAAGAAAAGTGAGATTTTATTCTGAAATGGCTGCTCTCCTCTGAGCTTTCAGGAGCCTCCTGCTGTGAAAGTCATTTGGACTTAATGGAAAACTCCTGGATTCAATTATACTCAACAGACCTTTTCCTTTTCTCAGTTTAACTGGTATAAATGTGGAGTAACTTCACCGTCTTCAGTAGTTACTCTGGATTTATTCTGCTGCCCTAGTCTACCTAATCTTCTTCTTCTGGTCAGTAATGGGTGTTTGCAGGGGTAAGTAGCTTTGCTGGGTAGTCTTCTCAATATTTATTTTCATTCTTTTTTCAAGCTACCAGCATGAGAAAGCTCATTAATTGCTGCTCATGACATCTGTGTTATACTTCCTATAGCATATTCTGGGAAAGCTCTTAAATTAATTAAAATTTCTGTTCAAATTCTTTCTCAGTACCTGATTCCTGAAAAGAAAAACTGCTTTTCCCTTCCAAGGCATTTTATATCTGAGAATCTTAGTGTATTTTAGATATACTAGCAAGATACCTATGAGATGAGCCATTTTCTTTTATTAACTTATACTAACAAAACAGCATCAACCAACTTCCTATGCTCCTGTATATTTCACAACCTGTCTCAAGGCCCTGAGCAAACTTCACCCCTTCCTGAAGCTTATGTGGATGAGTAAAGGTGTTTCGCTGACTGTGCCCAAGGTCACTGCTTCACTGATAAAAGCTGTTGTGAAGAAAGTTAAAGTGAGGGACTGCCTCTCCTTTCCATTGGGAGCTGCTTTTAAGAAGAGGCTTGACTGCCAGCCCCAGCCTGAGCATCTTCATGGACAGTGGCAGTGAAGTGTGTGCTCAGTCTCACATGCTACCCCATCCCTCCTGCCCTTGACCCACACCTGTGGACTGGGTTTCCTGGCCTTCCCTGTCACTGTGGACTTGCCAGGAGATCATTGTCCTGTGTCTGACTCTGATCACAGCTTCTGGATGCAATCCTGATACTAATTTGTCACTCGACATCCTTGCCGATCATCAGAGATCCACTTTCCCCCACATTTTGAAGAAGATGGGGAGGAGAAAGAAGGCAGTGACCTTAAGAAGAAATGATTAATATTAGATGCCTCCTCTAGTGGTTGAGGGGTTGTTAGCATCAAAAAGATGGAAGGTTAAGAAGCCAGAACAGGAGTATGAAATCTTCAGTGCAGGATCCAAGCAAAAGGAGAGAGCTCAACCAGCTGAACTCCTTAACTGAACCATCTAACTCAGACAAATAGACTCAAATGGGACAAATGCTCTCCAGGCCCTAACATCCTAGTTCATAGGAAAGTACCATCTCAGGTCTTTGAAGGAAAGAGTTTCTGTGTAAAGTGAAATATGACACTCTTATGGGCAAATATTTCACACTGGTCATCTCTGAGCAGCTACAGGCTGGCAGTATGAACATACTTTTGCACATACTGAATATATTAGGAATATAAAGAAGAAACCAAACAAAGCCCCAGCTATTCAGGTAAGAAGGTTTTGAGCTCAAAAGATTTTTATCCTGAGTGAATGCAAAGTAAGTTATGGGGCATCTTTGGCCTTGTCACTTCTTTCCTCTGACTGTTGGTAGATAAAATGACTGTTGTAAATAGATCAGAAGTTACTTATTTCCTTATTTCCACTTCTCATGGAAGACAAGGGAAGGCAAGGTAACAGTATATTTCAGGAGGAGAGCAACACCTATCAGTTCCAGAAAAAGTTTACCTATCAGTGTCATCCCACCATGTGAACAAGCTTCATACATATGTATCACACACATCATCTGGTTTATCATTTTGATAAACTTTCTCTTCAAAGCTTTTGCTTTATGTAAATATTTCGTAAATATTACATTTTTCAATATAACTCTTTGGATACCTTGGGTACCATGGTTAATGCTCCCAGAGAAAACAGTGTCTGAGGTACAGGAGAGAAATCAGATTGATGGAATTATCCTCAGATAGCAAAAAGGAAAACAAAGCTAGCGTCTGAGCAGAGAGAGGGAAAAGCAAGTGATTTTATACTTGTGTCAAGAGATGATTTGGGTTCCCATGATGGTGCTCCAGAGGGACCGAAAGTGTCAATATTTGCTTTTGAGAAGGTAAGTGTTGGCACAGAGCAAACGGAACGGGGAGCCCGGGCAGACGTTCCAGGAGCCTCTTTATTATTTTATTCAGGCATCAGTCTCATATATAGAGTTGAGACACAAGAGATGGTACAGGCTCACGTTGCGGCAGGCAGCCAAGGATTTCCTTGTTACAGAACATTCTTGAGAGCTTTTTAGCCAATAGCATGCTTCTAAAGTTTACAGACAACTGTTTTAACCAATCTTTAAGAGTACACATACATCTACTTCAAAAAACGCTTGCTTGTTATGCCTTATATAACAATGCACCATATTCCATTATTAAGCTTAAACTTATCTATCTTGCTAAGCATATTTTCTGCAGCTTCAAGACCTATCTCAGCCAAACCGAGAAACTCTAACCATTGCTTTAATGTTCTTGCTTGCTATATAATTGTATCTTCTTCTATCTTCAAGCTTTTGCAGCCACAGCTGATCCTAAAACCTTTTGCTTCATTTCTGAAACCTGCTTTTTTCTCACACCTAAGAGCCTTTTCACCTTTTGTGTTTCCCACAATGAGAACTTGTTGTCTTCATACGTCTTTTTCTGACAGAGTACGGCCATCTGAACATTGGGATAGCAGAATTTTGTCAGCTAAGATCAGGATGCAGAGGATTTCTTTTATATATAAGAGACCAGGAGGATCCTTTTGAACTGGTAAGGTGATGAAAGTAACAACTTACACAGCTGAATGATCTTACGGTATATCCATGTTTTATCACTGCTCTTCTGTACCCCTTACACTCTCTCTGAAGGCAGTCTTAGTTTCTTTGTCAAAAATGAAACAGATATTGTCGGATCTGGGGTGTGTTGTGGTGGGGTGCTACGATCTCCCAAACCAACTCCAACAGAAAGTTGCTCAGCAGCCACTGCATTCACACAAACACACAAGCACCAGACAGCTTCTTTGACAAGCTGATGGCAAAGAGACAGGAGGGGTCTTCGTGTGGAATTCCACGGCACAGGTTTATTTGAGCCCCACGCATAAAGGGCACCAGGGACAAAAGATGTCAGGGGATGGAGGTTCCACATTATATACCAGGGCAGGGAAAGCATCAGGGACAGGGGGGTATATAGGCGGGACCAGGGTATGGGAGCCAATTAGAAAATCTGAGGGAGTGGTGAGGAACAAGGTCCAATGGGAGAGTGGGGAAGGGAGAATTTTCTAATGAAGGAACAGATAAGGTATAAGGGGGGTGGGGAGATCAACTGAGGAAGCAGTACTGGGATACATTTCCATAACAGAACAGGGCATTCTGGGCAAGGCCTTTTTAGGCACCTTAACCTGGGGAGCTCTCTCGGGGTTTTCCTTGATTGGGATATTCACTGGCTCCCGCAAGATATGGTGAGCTCATGGGCTGCTTTGGCTGACAAACTGGTTGAGAAAGCCATAAACAGTGCAAACATTAGCTGACAGGGCAGGAGGAAAACACACGGCTGCCTGACACCACATGGATGGCAGAGCCTGAGGAAGTGCTGGCACGAAATGAACCCAAACTCCCAGGCAGGCCCTGACCTGATGACAGCTGGTCCAAGTGACCTCTTTCCCTGGTCTAAACTGGATTTAGAGGATCAAGCTTTGGTTCATGTGCATGCTTTGTGGAGTAAGAACTGCTGTACTATTCCCAACACCTATCCAGTTGAGTTAATACATTTGTGAGTATGTGTTGCTTGAGCTGTGCATTTCTCTTCTAGGGGTCTTCCAACCCTCTTTTTCATCATACATTCACTACAGGTTGTATCACTATATCATGGGATACAAAGAGCCAAAGTGCAAGGAAGTGCTTTTTTCCCCGTGAAAGATTTATCAAGAATTGAAACAGGCTGCCCGGGGGGATGAGTGGGTAGAGTCACCCTCCCTGGTGTTCAAGAAATGACTGGATGTGGTATTTAGTGCTATGGTTTAGTATGGTAGGGTTCAGTCAAAGGCTGGACACAATGATCTTGGAGGCCTTTTCCAATGTTAATGGTTCTCTGATTTTATGAACAGGAAGGAGGAAGAAGCAGCATGAAAATCATCACAGCCTTGTTTAAGTGCACAAATTTATCCCTCTTCTAACTCAGAAAAAGTTGGAAAGCTTCAAAGTTCCTCAATCATCTTCTATTATTACTGAACTCAAAATATCTTACTATTTCTAGGTGCAAATCTCCTTTACCGCTGTTTTTATGATAGAGGGACTTCCGATTTTTCAATCTTAAATGATTTCTGATGTCTAGATCAGACCACTTGTTAAATCATGTGCATGGTTTTTCAGGAGTGCCTTCGATCACAAGAATGCTGATGATTATGCACAATAATTACTCAAAATTAAGGAAGATGCATTTTTAGTCTTTGTTTCTATATTCTCCACACTTCTTAATTAATTTTTTCTAGTCATGACTGATAATATTTTCAATTGGTTCAGTAACTGGGATTAATTTGATCAGATTCTTGGTAAATTAGGAAGAATTCAGGACTGAAGTGCTACTGCAAGTTTGAATGAACAATGGCAATGTTATTTTCCATAGGATCACTGACATAAAATATTTAAACAATTGATCTAATAAGGTAAGTTTCTACAAAAAAAAATCCTTTAAAAGTTTTTTCATTTATTTAATGGGACTTATAATTGAAGGAGAAAATAAAAGAATAAATACCATTTTTTATCATTTAGATATTTGGGCTTTAAAATGTCGTGAAATTGATTAGCTGCTTTGCTCTGGGGGATACACTCACAAACCAACTCATGTTAGACCATAATGAGCATGGCTTTCTCCTTGACTTCTCATTTACCTTGCATGGCAAAAGAAAGTAAATCACTCCAGAGGGGCCTCCTCATCCTTCCCTTCACTTTTCTCCTCCCTCTACCACCTTCTCCAGTGATTCAGTTGATTAGTCTACCACTTTATAGCATCATTCCTACTAAAAGAACTGAATTTTTCAGTCATGTGTTCACTTCTATTTTATTGGGTATGTTTTCCTGTTTGGACTGTATTGAAAGCGTCCAATTAGAATAACAGGAGTTTGATTTCAGTAAGCTTTGGACTTGGTGATTTTAAAGAACTTGTAAAAGAAAAGATTTTTTTTCTCTTTTCACTTCCCTAAAAACTAGGAACAGGGCCTAGAGAGCATTCCTCTGAATGACAGCACAGCACTCTGGAGTTCCAGCTTTGTATTATCAGCAAACTCGCTGAGGGAGCACTCTGTCCCTCAAGGTCACAGATGGATTAGTTGAACAAGACTGGATCCAGTACAGACCCCTGGGGACACTGCTGGATACAGACCTGTGGAGGCCGGTGGGCCAACAGACTTGGGGACTAAGGGAGTCCATTGGTGGGACAGTCCCTAAGCCAAAAGATCCTACCCGCATTAGGGAGACAGAGAAGGCCTCTCCCAGGATCCTTTGTTTCATTATGTTGATGTACCACAGTTCTGCTTTCCCTATTGGCCCATTGGCCTCCCTGCCCCCTTCTGCCCTATATGTCCCTGATCCAGAAAATTCTCCCTTCCCTGCTCTCCTATTGGCCCTTGCCACTCCCTCAGAGTTTCCCCATTGCCTCCCACACCATAGCCCCGCCTAAGTACCTCCCCCATGCCCTCAGACCGTTGGTCCCTGTTGCTCCCTCTGCCCTATATTTAAACCTGGACCCTCCCATGTTTGCTGTCTTCATCCCTGGAACCGTTCACGCTCGTGGCTAAAATAAACCTCTACCGTGGAACCCTACACACAGACCTTTCTTGTCTCTTTGCCGTTGACTTGTCAAAGAAGCTATCCAGTGTGTGTGTGTGTGTGTGTTGGCTCTGATGAGCGGCTTCCTACTGGAAATGCTTTCAGAAGGTTGCGGCACCCACCAGAACACCCACCACGACACAGACCTACAACTACGCCCTCTGCCAGGGATTGCAACCCTCTGAGCTCTGCCATTGAGCCAGTTCTCCATCCATGCCACTGTCCACTCACCCAACTCACTTTTCCGGAGCTTAGCTATAAGGATGTAGTGGGAGAGAATGTCAAAAGCTTTTTGAAACCAAGGGAGACAACATCCACTGCTCTTCCCTCATCTACTGGACCAGTTATGTCTTCATAGAAGGCTATCAGACTGGTAAACATGATTTCCCCCTCATGAATCCATATTGGCTACTCTTGATAATCTTTCCCCACATGCTTAGAAATGACAACCAGGATGAGCTGCCCCACCACATTTTCAGGGTTGGAGGTGACTGTCCAGTAGTTTCCTGGGTTCTCCATGTTGTCGTCTGAGTGCTAGAGTGATACTGGATTTCTTCCAGTCCTCAGATGTTTCTCCATCTCTTTATGATCTTTCAAAGGTGATGGAGATTGGCTTAGCAATAACATTTGCCAGCTCCATCAGTGCTCATGGGGCCCATGGATTTTTGGATGTTAAGTTTGCCTAAATGATCTCTAACTTGATCCTCCTCTGCAAAGGGAAAATCTTCCTTTCTCCAAACATTCTCTTGCCTCCATGGCATGTAATTGCTGAAGATTGGCTTTAGCAGTAGAGACTGAAGCAAAGAATGCATTCGGTAACTGCGTCTTCCCTGTAGCCTCAAGCACAAGGTCACTGATCTCATTTGGCAGTGTGCCCACACTTTTCCTGGTCTTCTTTTTGCTACTGATTAAAGTGCTGGTACTTAAAGAAGTCCTTTATGTTGTCCTTGACACATTTAGTTCCAAGTGGACCTTAGCCTTAGTGGTTGCATACTCTGAAAACGTTCCCATATTCCTCCTATGAGGCCTGTCCTTTTTTTCCACATTGCTCTAGACCCACTAAAGGAATGTGAACTGCTTGGTTCAGTTCACATTAACTGTTACCAAAGCTAGTTAGCTAAGTTACCTAACTTAGCTCCTTTTACAACTGAATCACCAGACTAGAGGACTGTCTCCCTTGTCAACAACCGTGCAGACATACTAATGTTTTGGCAAAGGTGAAAATCTTGCTTAGGTGCTCATACCTCTTTCATGGTAGTAGCTTGGTAGAAGTTCTTCCATCTGGCCATTCTGGGTAGCCTTCCTGCCACCAGCTGACCCCATGTACCTCATTTTAAACTGGCTTATGTATAAATGAGGGAGTTGACACAGCTTAAAAGTGGAACTCCTTAAGCTGATATTGCCATAAAGAAAGATAAGTGTAGAGCTTACCTTTGAACTGGTAGAACAGGTTTCAGGTAACTCGCTGAAAAATTGCAGAACATAAACAAATTAAAATATAGTAAACAAGAAAGGTTTAAATTAATAAGAATAAAAAGCTACCTTCATTGTGGCAGATGTATCACAGAAAAAATTGCAGATGAGGATATTGCTAGTGATGTGCGCTGATAGTTCATGCTGTTCTAATGGATAGCTCATTTCTATGCCTCTGTGCTAAGGAAATTAGTGGTTTGCTTTCAATAAATAAAAGTATAAATAAAATATTTTAATGGATGCTTTCTTCCCCCTATTTAATGGGAAAGAAATAATTTTATGAAGCTATTACATGCAATACCGAATTGGGGCTTATTGCATCACTGTCTATTAATCATGAAACCTATCTCATTAGCTTTATACAAATGTGGCTTGTATCACTGCATGTGAACTCTTTTTGTACACTATCTGAAGCTGTAGACTGTGATTTCTTTTCAGCCTGGTCTATGTGACTGAAACTGTTTTGTTGACATCTGATTTTTGTCCTCTATATTGCATCTACTGACTTCTATTTGAAAAGTGGGTCTCTATTTAATAAAAAATGAAGACATCGGTTACATTTCTCCATCTATTTTTGAGAATTCTTAGGCAAACGATTGTTCCATCCAGGCTCTGGTAGAATGAGTTAAGTTCCTTTACTTTGCTATCCAGCTTACCTATGCCTTTCTTAAAATCCAGGGTGTTGGAAAATTGTAGTCTGTCTGCTGAATGTCACCTAGCTTCTGCAGTGTGTTAACATCAAAGACACTACAACTTTTCATCTGTTGACCAAAAATTCGGGCATTTATTTCTAAGAAGTCAGCAAGCTTTTTCATGGAGATATTCCCTATAGTACCATAGTTCTTCTCACAGATTAATAGATTAAGCTTCACAGTGACCTGAGTTTGAACTAAAGAAAAACCTGTTCTCCAAGTTTAGCTGCTAAAAGTGCTCAGACTCAGACTTTTGAGCTACTTCTGGTTTTTTTTCAATTATGATACTCACCTCCATACTCGAGGAAACTGAATTCTGCCCATATTTCTGCTTGGTAGGATAAAAGACATGTACAAGTGAAGAATGTGAATAATCCATCAGGTTTTCTGAGGTAGGCAGAAAGTGTGTAGAATAAACTGGGGCACTAGAAAACATGGTCAACAGAAACAGATGAACCTGGGTTAGGACTTGTAAGGACTTGGACCAGTGAAAATTTTAATAATTGTATCATTTCCCTAAAACGTATGGATTTTGAAAGCTGAAGTAGCAGTGCAAATGCATGCATTCCTGCTCACCTCAAGTAAGGAGAAGATTGGGATTTGTAAAAGAAGTATGAAGTGGATAAGAAATTGTCTGCATGGAAGATGACAATAAGTTGTGTTCAAGGAAGAATTTAGGAGCTAGAAATGATTACCAGGGTCCTTCGACAAATACATGTGACCCTTTTATAATGTTTTCATTAGTGACCTTATCATAAAGTCAATTGAACGAGGAAACTATGCTTATTCATGACACAAACCTGGAAGACATCATCTATATAGAAAAGCAGCATGGTATCTCACAAAAAGAATAAGCAGGCCTTGAAAATAAAAGCAGTAAAATAGGATTTTATAGGAGTTGGTAACTTGGTACCTTAGTATTATCTGGAAATTGATTAGTTAGAAATTAAGAAGAATGATTTTGTGTATTAGTCACTAAGAGAGTAATGATAAACACTCAATGTGCTTTAAGTGGGAAATTGGAAACTATGCCTACAAAACAGACTGGCTTGGGTCTACAGGGTCTTCTATTGTCAATAGTCAGAATATTACATGTTACCCAGTGGTGTATTATACTGAAGGCAGAGGGCTCATTATTAAGGAAAGAAATTAAAATTGAAGCCGTTGCACAGTCTGGTGAGACACATGGATTCAAGAAAGGTGAAGCAGCAAAACAGATGCAAAAAAAAGCGTCTTTGAATATATGAAGCACATGGGAGTAGACTTAGAAATTTTGTATTGGGGGGGAAATGTGATGCATGATCAACACCAAGGGATTAAGCTACATTCTAAACTGAAGAACTACAAAGACATACGAACTGGGACACATTTTATGTAGATTGAAAATCTAGATTTTCTTTTACGTAGACTGAATGGTAATGACAGTAAGAGAAATTATTAGATTTTTGGGTAAGCTTCCATTATTTCCATTGAAATGACAGGGACTAAAATCCGTAATCTAGCTGAAGAATGTATTGGATCCGATGAATTTCCAAAAGCTACATACACTGCCACAGAGGGACAGAAATTTTTTATAGTAGGGGACACAAAGAATATGGATGGTAATATGGTGATGTAAAATATGAACTTATTGAGTTCCTGATCAGAGTTTTAGCCTCACATCAACATTCAATCTTTTCTTTCCCCCAAGACAGATTATATTCAGCCTATAATATTTTAATGTCCCAACCTCCTTATTGCATTCTATGAGTTCTAATTGCTTTTGTAGGAAGATCTTCAGAGAAAAACTCCTACTCTGATTCTTGAATTCATCATGTTTATTACAGGAGATCATTATTAAAGATTTTTCTTAGGAAAGAATATGTGTTATAAATTGCAGTTTCATAATAATATATGAATCTTTTCCAGGGATAACCCTTGGCATATACACATGGATTAACAGAAACAGTTATCTTGGACATAATGACTTACTGTCACTGTAATAAATGAAAAAAAAATTCCATAAAATTCTTAGAGGTTTTTACCCCATATCTAGGCAAATTTACAATGTTTATTATTTTAAATTAGACCCTTCAAAATCTAAAAAGTTTGGATTAGGCTACTCTCTCCAGTAGCAAATGAACAAATGCTTTAAAAAGAAAGAGAGGTAGATGGGAAATTAAAGTAAATGAAGCATTTTTAATGAAAACTACTAAAAGAACAAATTAGGCTAAAATGTCACTGTCATTAAACTATATTTAGCAAATGTCAGAGTTTTACAGAACTTCAGAGCCTTCATGAAAGTCTTGTCTCATCAGCTAGGACAGGTACAGGAAAATATTATTTTCTTTTACACCCATTGTTCTTCCAACTTTAATATAATATATTTATCTGTTCATTTCCGTGAAGGGAACCATTAGAGATCTTTCTTCTTCTTTTCAGCAACACAACTTCAATGTACAAAACTGCCATACAGTCTCATCTTTTTATGACAAACCTAAGTAACACCTACAATGCAGTGGGTATATAAATAAATCCTTTACTCAGCTATGCTGTATTTTGGGCTATTGTTCATCATGAGAGGGCTTGTCCACTACCTCTTGCTGTTCTTTTAAAACTAGCTTATTTTTCATTCCAAGTACTTTGAGTTGTGGCAAAGAGAGAAATATATGGCTCCCAGATGTACACAAACTAGAATTTTTCAAAGCACATTAAGCTTAGAAAAAAAATCTTGTCTTCGTAATGCTTCAGAGTATTCAAGATAAAGATAGTATTATAAGATAAACAATGTCTTGTTATACATCTCTGTCAGGGCTTCAATCAAACCCACAATAATCACCAGAAATTGGTGAAAAGACACACAGTTACCTTTAAGAGTGTATAATTCCCAGCTGCTAAATTCAGAAAATGTTAATTGACTTCAAGTTCTGTGAGCTACTTCTGGTCCAAAGGTACTCCTCTTACTAGTCTTACTTCTCTTACTAGTCTTAAACTTCTTTAAAATCTTGTGATCCTCATACGTGTGATTCAGTGCTATGCAAGGAGTAAAACATTGAGACATCATTTTACCTTAACTCCACACTATGCTGCTTTTCAAAGGATCAGTCATCAAGATCCAAAACAGAGGTAGAAGGTATTACTTCAATCACAGAATACCATGTTGGAGGGGACCCCAAGGATCATCTGCATCAAACTTTCTCAGCATAAAGCACTATTTAGGGAAGAGGGACCAGCATCTGGACCAGGTGGATCTCCAAACTGTCTGATGTTGGGGAATCTACCACATCCCTGTGGAGATTATTTCAATGGCTGATTGTTCTCACTGTGAAAAGTTTTCTTCTTGTGTCCAATCAGAATATCCCTAGGGGGACCGCTTATCCAATACCCCTCATCTTTTCCACACTCCTTGTAAAAAGAGAATCTCCGTCTTTGTAGCCATCTTTTAAATGCTGGAACATGGTGATAAGTTCTTACCTAAGCATGCTTTTCCCAAGGCATCCCAGCTCTCTCAGCCATTTTCATGCGTCAGACTTCCTGGTCCTTTGGTCCTCTTTGTGGACTTCTCTGGATCCTCTCCAGCCTGTCTACATCTGTTATGTGTAGCAGGAACCAAAAGTGAACACTGTATTCCACGTGTGGCCTGACAAGTGCTGAGTATAGTAGGATAATGATTTCTTTATTTCTGCTGGTGATGCCCTTGTTGATGCAAACCAGCATCTCGATGGCTTTCTTTGCTGCAGGGGGACACTGTACACTCACGCTGATCTTGTTGTCCAGCAGGTCCCCCAGGCCCCTTTCCACAGAGCTGCTCTGCAGCCGGGTAGACTTCAGCCTGTGCTGCACTCCCAGATTATGCTTTCCCAGGTACAAGACCTTACACTTAGTGCAGTTGGTACTGAGTTGGCTTCAGTCAGTATAGTCCATCACTCAGACATGGATATTTTCTTGGTAAGTTGCAAGCAGTGAACTCCTCTTTTTATTTTCCAGTAGTGGTAAAAATTTGAGTAATGTTACTGGGAAATACATATGCAAACATGCTTCTTTAGGCCTTTTGGGGCTATAACACCAGCCTGTGTTATAGAAAAAGGAAATCTGAGCTTACACTGCCTTGTTGTTAGC
This sequence comes from Dryoscopus gambensis, assembly GCA_013389985.1. Classification (NCBI taxonomy): domain Eukaryota; kingdom Metazoa; phylum Chordata; class Aves; order Passeriformes; family Malaconotidae; genus Dryoscopus; species Dryoscopus gambensis. The sequence continues at coordinate 36,017 of WEIT01006233.1, read as the reverse complement.
TGTGACATTGTGGCAATAGTTATAATTTCTCTAGTCTTTCTATGATGGTGGAATGTAAATATTGTCCAAGCAGTCTATAAAATGAATATATTTTAAAATTACTTCTTCTAAATGTTTTCTGTCTTCTTGGTATAATGGCATTTTTAACATCAGTCCCATTGTATGTTAAACAGGTGTGACTGGGGATTCATCTTACCTTGTCTGAAACTAAGTTGTCATGATGTTATACATCTACATGGAGGTATTCTTTTGAGATGTGTACCTCTTTCTATGGTTATTATAGGAGCCTTGATGATGAGCTTTAAATGAGACTCTAATTTTTATGATAGGTAAATTAAAATAAGATTCAAAATATGAGGTTTGATTGTAATACTGCAAAATATCTAACATACTCTTTTCCATTTGAGTTACTACTGTGTTCTGGCCAACTTCTAGGCTCCAACCAGATAAATTACATGCCTTTGTAATTGGCTCCTGTAGTCCTGTTTACAGACTTAAAATTACCCTGATGTTCTCATAAACTGATGTTTACATAATCAGGCACTCACCTGTGAAAGGGGTTGTTGAACAAGGGTAATTTTCTCCACGTAAAGTCAGTAACTTCTAAATATTACACAATGAACTTTCCTGTTATTACTTGTTTGAGTCTTGCTGAAAATACCTTCCTAACACTTGAATGACATTGGGCTATGCTAAAAAATATTTGATGAAAGCAAGGGATAAATATTGGTTTGAAGGTATGGTAGTAAGAAGATCAAAAATGAATTGCAATTCAGAGGGATTCTGCAAGATTATAAAAGGTCATACTTTAAATTTAGCACTGCACCATTTCTTTATTTGATTGCATGCAAATTGTTTACAATATTAGATGTTTTCTATTTTTTTAGAATTCATTTGATAGCTTTTTGTAAGAGTGAGTAACATAAAAGCAGGTTATGAGGTTTTACAGATAAAATAAATCTCTGAAATAATTTAAAATTCATTTGCCTTTGAGACTTGTGGTTAATGAAAATTCTGTCATTAAGCTTCTTAATTTAAACAACTGTACTTGATTCAATTCAACCTAATGTTTAAAAGTAATTGTCATGCTGCAGTATTAACTTCACACTGGACTAGAGTCTTCCCTCCTTAAAGTGAACATCAATTTCTTGAGTATTGATTAAAATATGCAAAATGGTACCTACATATAGGTTTTGTCTTTCTTTCCCTTTAAATCTGATTATTGTTTTTTAAATACTATTTCTTCTTCTTTTTCTTTGCTTGAAAATGTGTATACTGTTTGTCCAAATCCCATCTATATTTGTAGAAGGATATCACAGGAGAGCAGGCATTTTGAAAGTTTCGCCCTTAACACCTGTAAAAGCTGTGTCTCTGCCATTAAGAAATGTTGGTCAGTAATGACTTCTAGAAACAAGATTCATATAAGCAGTTCAGATGATGTGTTTAAAATCCAGTTCAGTTTGAAAACAATTGGACTACTTTCACAATACTTAATTCTCTAAAGTCCCTTTTCATTCACTCCAGATAAAATTAGCTATTACTGTCTTATGGGTATTGCCATTTTGGTTTAGGGCTATGCACTGTGAGGGTTTGCCACTGTCTGAGCGTAAGCAATCCACACAAATATGCAGGTTATGTGAATTGCTTTGAAAGGATTGCCTCAAATTATTTAGAAAACATAAGCTACAGTGTTCACTCATATCTGAATTGCTTTTTGAGTATTATTACTATAAAATATAAACCCTTCAGTGCCTGATCTGAAAAGCAGGGAGGCTCTATTTCAGATTGGGAAATAAGAGAAAATTAGAAGGTTAAAACAGTAAGAACTGAGTGAATTACCCGTTTTAAAAGTGCCTCCTTTGGGATTCAGTGCCATTTTCAAGGCCTTCTTTTCTTTCTCCTGGGTCTTACGTTTCTAGCCTCATAGATAGCTTCCTGTTTTTTCTGAAGCAATAAAAAAATTGAGGCTCTATTTCCCCAAGGGATATTTCTTAAAACTTATATGAATAAATTTCACGTAAGATGCAGCTTTCTTGAAAGACATTGCAATTTGACATTTGTGTTTGAATTTTAAGTGATCTTAGGAATAACCATTACCACCTTAGGCAGATATTGCAGTCTATTTCTGTGATAATGAAGTAACTTGTGTTTTCTGTATCGAGTACAATCTTGCTGAGAGGTGTCTTATTTGTATTCCCTTCTATTGCATCTTCCCAAGTTCATGGAATAAATAACATTTACAAATCTTAATTTCTTTTATCATTTGTGCACATGGAAACAGCACAATAGAGGATGATAGGGTTTTATTTCCTGTCAGAATGTAGAATGTGTTACTGAACCAGCAACAGCCCACAGGACTTCAATCAGTGTTCTTGATCTACTAGAAATCCTGGGTAAGATGAAATGTGCAAGTGCTAGGTCAAGGGAACAGAAAAGCTTGTGTGCTTTGAATTTACAAGGAAAGACAAAATGCTTTAGTGCTCTTTAAAAATGGTGTTTCTTAGAACTCCTTAAAGGCTTCTGGCAGCACAAATCATAGTCGTGTCATCACTGACTTCATTCTTTTTATTTCCAGTTGTCCTTTAGAGTTTGAATTGTCTTTGTTGAAGGAAAAAATTCACTCTCATAACACTTGTTTGAGCTAAGAGAGAGATCATGACAACAAAGACTTTTCAGACTTTTTCACAATCACAAGATTAAATATGATAACTAGCACAGACAGAGTGTGTTAGATTTGCGGATTGGATTGGCAGAACATGGAAGGGCCATGAAAAAAATTTGAGGGGATTGGGAAAAGAAAGAATCACCGCTTCCATTTCTGAATGAAAGAACCCAAAAAACAACCCTAAATACAAAAGACACAATTTCCATTTTGATTCATACACATAGTAACATAACTCTAGTAAAACTCATATATTTGGAACAGAATAGCCTCAACATACAGAAAATCAGGTACAGATTCACAGAGGCTAAACAATACCAAATGACAGAGAAGTTCTGTTAAACAAAAGGTTTTATATAGGCAAAGTGGGCTTGTTTAACTGTTCTGTCATATGTAAAATTGAGCTCATGGAACTTATTTCTAAAGGCAGGATATTCCTCTAGCACTGACATAACCACTCACAGGTCCAACTGGTTTAGGTTCAGATCGTCAGACACAGTAACGGTGCCTAATTCAGAGCTATGGTTAGCCATCCAAAAACAGTGGGACATGACAAAACTGTTCTCTGCATCAAATGATGTTATAGGTAATTACAACATTGATGGGTCTAAAAAAACATTAGAGAATTAAATTGTAAATCTAGCCACTCCAGATAAAAAAAATCTCATGAAAATTAGGTATCTAGAATTTAAGTAATGACTCTGAATTAATCATTTGGGCATTAAGCGTAGTACGTGGAAGGCAAAGCCTCCTCAAGAGAGATTCTTCCCCATGTATCTCAGCTACCTATTTGTACATCCCTGATTTAAGACTAGACATATCCTCAGTACAACTGTATTTTGATGCTTATTAAATTTTGGAGGTTTGGGAAATAAACAGGCACACTAACATATTCACAGAAATATTTTTATTTGGCTATTTGGCTGTCAGCAAATGCAAACACACAAAATGCTCTTTGCCATTCTTCTTCTCTCTGGAGAATAAGACTTACTGTTTGTGCATGAAAAGATACAACATTCAAGTTGGACTAATGTTTCAAGGAGAAAACATTTAAGGGCCAAAATAGTTTCATGACTTACTGACCTCCTTTCATGATGTCAAAACCAAAAGGTTACATGCTTTTTTTTCCAAATCACTTTAAAGCTGTCATTTCAAGATAGTTGCTTTTCCTGATAATACAAAAAGAGGGTAGCAAAAAGCCTTAAAACAATCAATACTTTGCAATGAGTTGCATGCTTCATAATTCTTTGATAAATAGGGCAGTGTTCTCTTCTCTGAATCCTGCATTTGGTCAGTGATTTTCTGTCCCTAACACCACGCTGATTTAGGCAGCCAGATCTTATGTCTTTTTGATAAAGCAATTGAGTGCTACAGATTCCTTTTAATCATCCACAGTACCTTTCAAATGTCACTGTACATTTTTTCCCATCTTTTGCCCAAATAAATCACCTGTACATATAAAAGATAAAGGTTTGACTGGAATCTTACTGCCCTTCTTATCAAGAAACATAACTGGAATGTTCAGGGAGAAAAGTAAGTGGCTGAAGAGTGGACGAAGGATAGTCTTCGACCACTCTGGCTATCTAACTAAAGCTGTAGGATTTCAAACACTCAGGTTTAAACCAGAGCAGGTGAAACTTTGCTTCACAGCAAGATTTCTTATGGCTCCATTCTGAAGTCAAGGGAGTCCTAACTAAATATAAAATTGTGCTGGGAAATGTAAATGGTAAATGTTATTTTAAGTTTGTTTTGGTAAAACTGATCTTCTATCTCCAAAGAAGAGTTAAACTGTTACAAAATAATGATTTTGGGTTTGTGGTTTTAGTTTTCTTTTTCCTTCCGTCATTACCTTTGTACAAACTTAAATTAATAGTCTAAAAATATCTCTGAAGTAGGTATAGCAAGTAGACACAGATTTATTCTCCAAAAGAGGAAAAGTAGTCTGATTTATTTTTGTTTTCCAAAATAAGACAGGGGATTTTTACAGTGATGGTATTTAATTGTTGAATAAAGAATCAAATGAAATGGTGGGTATCCCTCTCCTGACATCTTCCAATAAGCCTTTTTTGGAGGGTCTACATCCCACCAAGGATGTGTTAATGGACTCAGTATGGTTTAAATTAAAAAAAATATTATTACAATATTGGAAGTTAGACTACACTGTGCGGTGGTAGGGGTCTTTTTACCCTAAACTCCCAGAGGAAAAGAATCACTATTCTTGCTGTCTCAGGAGTTTTTGTGAGGTTGTTTAAAAATGATCTGAGCTCTCTCTCTGGGGTTTGAGTCACTAACTGTAAACCAGCTTGTTTGCAAGGCATATGTCTATGTTGCCATGTCCAGAACATTAAACCATATCTTTCACCATTCAGATACTTAATCTGATGGGTTTGGAGACAATATGTACATTTAGGCACAACATTACACACTAACAAGGCTACCTATCTTCTAGGCAGGTCTGCCTCTGGGTGACAAAGTCTGGCGTACAGGCAAAAGAAGAGAGGTTCTTCATTTTTTTTCTGCAGTAGTGAAATGGATCAAAATTACAGAACAAATTCTTCTTAGGCTATCCTCAATACCAGAGCTGGAGTCTTCAGATCTTTGGATGTACTCTTTTGGGCCAAGTTAGACCTTTTTTTCCTGTGGAGATTCTTTCAGAGGAAGCATGTGGCTCATTTTTGACAACATAATTGAACATTATGATCCTAGCTCCTATTGTCTCCCAGCAGAGTAGGAATAAGTCCCATTGACTGAATGACATTGAGTTATAGCCCACAACTTTGCATTTCTTTTCTGAATGTACCAGGTCTGCAGCTGAATAAACAAAGGGGCCAGGAAAAAAAGAAAGAACATTATTGTCTGTCAGTAGGACAATTCAATGGCTTTTTTGGATTAAGAAGGAGAAGGGCATTACCTACATAGTCCATTTTCTCTCTATATCTATGTATATGAGCAGGCATGTTCTATATATTGTGAAACATTGCTAGAGGCAATTTTTTCTTGAGATAAGTTAGTATGACAACAATTTCTTCCCAATGAGAATTAGTGTGAGCAAATTAATACATAATTTATTTTTATTTTACTCACTAAGTCTGATATTAAAATAAGATTGAGGAAATATTTTCATTTCATGTCAGTTATACACAGGTTATTTGCAACAGCCATGACAATAACGTAAATCTTGGTCTCCACAATGTGAATTTTATAAATCTTGAGTTACTAATTGAAGACCAAAATCTCTTGAAGAAGAGATTTGAGGATTAATTTTTAAATCAATTTTTAATCTGCTTATTCAGTTTTCATTACTATGCAGAGGAAATTTATATTGAAAAATACAGTACTTAACCTTTAATAATTTTCCTGTTTTCAATATACTTAATCCGAAAAAGCCAAAAGACACTACACATCTGAAATATATTCTAGAGGAAAGGATATTGAGTTCACATCATATTACTTGTATTTTATTTTACAGTAGATCTCTTAAACAAACTTTAAAAATATTTGTTATAACTTCACTTGCTTAATTTAACATATATGCATTGATTTTTTTTAATATGAGATCCAAGTGGTCAGCATAACACTGGACAGAAAATACTATTCTAGGAAGTATTTTGTCACTTATGTGTGTCAAACACCACAAAATACAAATGAAAAAGAAGTCTTGCAGCTAATAAAAAAGTTGAATTTTTAAAGACATCACCTGCAAAAATCCATTTATGTGAATCAGATTATACCCAGCTGAATCAACCAAGGACTTTATCACATGTCAATGAGCAAGGGTGAATGGAAATTAATCTTTAGTTGATTTTTTACTCGACTCATGGAAGCCAAGAGGAGGTTTCTTCTCGTTAAAAGGACTAAGTTTTTGTACTAAGAATGGATTGACATAAAGGGTAAGATTTTATGAAATGTCTTCCTTTTGTCATTGTGCAAAATTAGATTAACTGTGGTCACAGCTGTTGGCTGCACAGAAGAATACTTTATGTAAAATCCACCAAAATTATTGGGAAGCCCATGATATTAACTTGCTTCTTTTTCTTCATTTTATACTTCATTAATGTCTGAGTTTGGCTTTAAAGTTAGAATTTGACTTCAGGGGGAGTGTGAATCCCATTCATGATACACAGATAATTGGGCATTAGCCAAATTTAGTTTTGGCAAAATAAGGAGATTTTTGCTCTTTTTTGAGGGATTTTTGTTGCCTTGTTTTACAAGAAGAAAGTGAAAGAAAGAAATACACCAAAAATTATTCTTTCTTTTAAACCTAATCTTTCATTGAGTTAAAGATGCCTTTGAACTAGGATATTCCAACCAAGTAAGGTGAACAAAATCAGTAGTCTCGCAAATAAAATACTGTTAACAATTCCAGTAGTATTGTTACTAATTTATAAAACTCTTATGCAAACAACAACTGTAAGCATAACTTTTCCTTGTGCGTATAGTTTTTATTTCCCTTTTTAGATTAAAGGAAGCATCTTGACAGGTCATTTTAGGTGGGCTGCAACACCTGCTGCCACTAGCCAGCATCTAAAGGAGAAAGCGAAAACTTAGCATTGGAAATGCACAGCAAAATCTGGGTGAACTCAGAGCATTTACATATTACTTTCTCTGTGATGCTTAGCTTATTTGCATGGGCAGATAACTATGTTTATTAGATGATGAGACTGATATGATCAGTATCTGCTACTCTTTTTAACTCAACCCAGCAGTGGGACTCAGGAAAATTTAATGAAGCCTGGAGGAAGGCATAGGGTCAATACATGCAAATCTGGCAGAGAGATGTGCAAGGTTTCTGGCACAGATGGAACCACAGTACTATCCAAGGACCCATTTTCAATCTCCTGCCTAGAGAGAGCCTGAAGTTTCAAAGGCTCGCTTTACTGTCTCTCAGATACTTAGATGCTCCTGCTCCACGGCAAAAACTGTTTTCATGTCCCATGTTTCCCTAAGAAACAAAAGAGATACCACTGTGCACCTTCATATGTTTATTCTCTTGAGACTTAATGTAGTGATCAGTGATTAGTGATCGAGGAACTGACTGCACATCATGTCCAAGGCCACCAACAAGCCTGGCTGGGCATCAATAGCAGAGCAGTGTTGGCATTTTTGTTGTTGCTGATTTTTGTTTTCTGTTTTGTAGCATATACAAGTAGGAATTCCAAGGGGTTGCATATATTTTGAAAATGTTAAATTCTAAAAGCTGGTAAGCTGTCTGCAAAATTAACCTTAAACTTGTATGGACCAGCTGAGTGTGGAAGGGACTACAAAGTATTTAAGGAGTCTCATTGATTTTCCAAGTTGTTTCCCGCTCTCCCTCAATAGTTCTGATGGAACTGGGTCTGATTAGGAAGCTGGCCCTTTCAAGGGCTGTTGCTCTGTTCACAGATCTCTTTCAGAACAGCAAGAACTTTCTTTTCTTAACCTTAGATTGTTCTTGCTTTTATGATGTACAGTGCTAAATTGAAAGTAGCTAGGATGTATGAGCAAGGGTGACTTTTTTTTGGAAGGGAAGCATTTTTTCAGAAACTGCCAGAAGCTAAAATTTATTGAAGTCACAAAAATTCTTTTCCATATAGTTCTTTCCTTACATATTTCCTTTATCTTTGAACTGAAAAGAATAGCAATATAATAATACCAAAGTTTAGCAGTTCATTGACACCCAGTAATATCATTCAAATTACATACAGGAGATGTGTAATTATCTTGCTTGGTAAAATAGGCTCTAGATTTTTTTTTTGCTGTGTGTATGCACATAATTGCATTTAACTACTTCATTGCTAAAAGCCACTTCAAGCACTGAATTTTAAAGGAACTTAATAACTTCTTTTAATCCAAAATACTCCAAAAAAATTAAGTACTGCAATGGTATTACTTTCTGTTTGATTTAATGCTCTGAACAAAGAGCTCTCACTCCTCTGTAATGCCTTAATCAGATGTTCTGCATTGTGGACATGAAGAGATCCATCACTCCACCTTGCACAAGACATCCTTTCTTGTAGAAAATAGTTTAATGTGTTAAGACTGGGCAAGAGACAAAATCTCAGAACAATCGTTTACTTGAATGGTTGGCTAGTTGGGGATGAGGCTCCTCGATGTCAGTATTTGTCACAGTGAATATTCGTTTAACCTTGCAAAATGACAAGAGGCAGTTTGACAGCTTATGAGCAGGATGACAGTGCCATAACTGTGTTTTAGGAAATCTGAGCTAGCATTTCTAGGCCAAGGGAACATACAATTTTTTCTAGGTTTTCACAGGTTTCTTTTAATCCATTCCACAGTCTAGACAGATAGGTCTCTTTTCTCTCTTCCAATTCTAGTTATAAATTTACAAAATTCCATACTAAAATCTGGTATGCCATTAGCTCCAGTCACTCCTCTTGGAATGCAGTGGCAGAGACCCTAATAATCAGGATCCGCTTTATAACTTCCAGCCCTAATTTATCTGTGCTGGTTTATGCAGTTATGCCCATGCATGTATATTAACCTCTAATTAAATAGAGAATTTTCCTCCTTAATGCATTCATGTTCTTTTCCTATGGTTATATTCACTAGTGTGGATACTATCTATCTCAGTCTTCTTACCTCAGTTTGCAAGTGCTTTGTTCCATCAATTATTTTGATGGATCATTTCTGTGCATCTTGCAGCTTAAATGAAAAACTTTTTGAAGAAAGGTGATTGGACCTGCATCTTTGTCAAAGTTGTCTCGTATGATGATGTTAACACATCGCTATCTCTTTGGGAAGTGGCTGTTACTTTCTATTTATGTATCTTCCTTGCTGCATCCCATGCATGCATGTGCCATTCCTAAACACTTTTGCTTCCTTCTTCAGACTAGTTAGGAAAAAGTCTGCTTTATATTGCGTGGCACTGTTTCTTGCTTTCAGCTTCCACTAGACCAGGTTGCTCAGAACCCCAACCAACCAAGCCTTGAACATTCCCAGAGATGGGACAACCACAAGTTCTCTGGGCAACCTGTTCCAATGCTTCATCATCAAGTAAAGAATTTCTTCCTAATAACTAATCTAAACTGACCATCTTTCAGTTTGAAGCCATCTCCCCTTGTCCTGGCACTATGTGTCCTTGCAAAAAGTTCCTCTCCCACTTTCTTGTAGGCTTCCTTCAGGTACTGGAATGCTGCAATTCAGTCACCCTTGAAGCCTTCTCTTTTCCAGGTTGAACAATCCCAACTGTCTCAGCCACTGTTCTTAGAAGAGGTGCTCCATCCCTCTAATCATCTTGGTAGCCTCCTCTGGAATTGCTCCAACTGGTCCATGTCCCTCCTGTGCTGGGACCCCTGAGCTGGATGCAGCACTGCAGGTGGGGTTTCACCATAGCAGAGCGCAGGGACAGAATCCTCTCCCTCACTACGCTAGCCACACTACTTTGGATGCAGCCCAGGACACAACTGGCTTTCTGGGCAGCCACTGCACATGGCTTATGTCCAGCCTCTCATCCAGCACCACTCCCAATTCTCTCTCAGCAGAGCTGTTCTTCATCTGTTCACCCACCAGCCTGTATTGATAGTGGGGGTTGCCCTGACACATGTGCAGTACCTTGCACTTGGTCTTGTTAAGCTGCAGGAGATTTCTAAGCAAAAGACAAACAGTTCTAAGTGGGAAGAATGGCAGAAGCAATGTGTCACACAGATAGTGGTATAGATGCAAATGCATTTTTAATATAACTTCCACAGTGACCCTCAAAGATTTCTTTAAATTGTAGAAATCTTCTACCTAATAAAGGGAGAACTTATTATCCAAGGAGAAAGTGTCTTTCTCCACTGGAACAAGGGGGTAGAATTTCTCCTGAGCTAAGTTTGCTTTACAGAATTATTCATCCTGCCTTTTTTAGCTGTATTTTCTAAAATCAGATTAATACTACCCAAGCTGCCTTTACCTGTCTTAAAGGGAGTCAAGAATGACTGCATGTCTGGTGCAAATAGAATCCCTTTTCCTGAGTTTGATTCTCCAAGACCTGTCTGCTTTCCTTTGATTCAGCTAGCTTATATTTTTGTCAAGCAAGATATATTATTACTCTAAGAGGAAAAGGAAGAAGTTAAAAACTGAACCTATTAAAGTACACTTGTCTCTTTGTCTTTCTCCAGACCCTATTTGTCTGTCTCCCAGTGTTTGTGTGTCAGATCTCTGCTTTAGAGAAAAATCTGCAGGAAGAGTGCTTTAAAGAAAAATCTTATTTTCAGTTGAACCTAAGGAACACCCAGTCAGTTAAAGCAGTCTATTCATAATCTTGTTTTATTCTTTCAGAGAAAGGTGGGAGGACACACACAAAAAGTTTCTGTCTTGCTAACAGAAGCATGGGTGCCATTTTATAGGCCTTAAAAACTGAAAGGTTTCTTCTCAAAGCCATGTAAATTTTTCATTGTCAACATATGAATGGTTTGGAGCAGAATTTGACAGCTTTGTTCTGACTGTATTGTACTCATGGAGTTGTTTATCTGCATTCATAGCTGCCTATGTACATTTCACAGCAATCAGCAATGGTATTTGTATGTGGAGTGATTCCTCACCTCCCGTTCAGGATCTTCACAGACACCTTATTCACAGTTTGGTAGTTTCTAATATTTCTTTGTATGATGGAAAAAGGTAGAAAATGTATTAAAATAACAGTTGGATATTATCAGTTGGAACTCATTCTCTATGATGTTTCTGCTAATCTGAGATTTTTAATTAAAAATAAAAAATGTCCTTATTTTAAAAATTGGCATACTAAAATTCTTGTGGACATTAATTTCTTATAGATTATTTCTCAAAAGAAGAGTAGTAGAGGAATGGTATTTTGGGTAGTTGAAATAGGAGATTTGATGTTAATTAACCCTTAGCTTGTCAGCTAGAACTATTTTGTCTGTTTTGTAAAAAGTGTGGCAATGTATATACTTTTCAAAATATATCATACCTCCTGTTGTCAGTGTTGTGAATCCTAGACTATTGCTAATATTACATCGTTATTTTTCAGGAACATGTTGAAGAAACTCTTGCAAGTTCTGGGAAAGCAATCTCCACAGGAAGATACTGGGCTTACTATGGGGAAACGGGGAGCGGTATCTTTCTTTTATGAACGGCATGAAGCTGTTCCTTTACAGAGCTTTCTAAGCCTCTATTGTTGCTATACCCTCAGGCTTCTCGCTGCAGGTCTTCATACTGCGGGAGGGATTTTCATATTTGGTTCTGCTTCTGGTTTTGGATACATGTCTATAAACCACTGCACTGAAATGACAGTGTGTGTTTGAATGTGCAACTCCAACATTTCCATTTCTCGGAGAAAGAGGAAAAGAAAGGAGGGGAGAAGAAGCAGGCTAGAGGAAAGAGCAGGAGACTGATCAGTCATAAGAGAAAGTAGCCATTATTAAGAAATACCACTTCTGAGTTGAGAGAATGGGCTAATGATCATACTTGTCAAAATCCCTGTTAACAGGAAAGTCATTTTTTTACCTTTATTTTCAATATGGCATTTTTGCATGGGAATGCCCTACAAGACCCTCAACAGCAAGTCTGCCCAGAAGTGCTCTAATTAACTGTACCAAATGGCCTACTCCACTGTCATGTTAATGCCTTCTATCTGGCTGCTTGCTGGCCATCATGTATCATTGTTCAGCAAATGACAGCAGTCAGGTTATTAAAGGTGTAGATATTAAATTAACAACAGTGGTAAACATTGTAGCTGTACTTCACATCTCAGCAGAGCCAATGAAGTGGATGACACTGCATCCATGCTGATATGCTGCAATGACAGATGGGCGTCATTTAACACAATACATCAGTGGGCAACCCACGTACCACAGCTGTCCTCCACTAAATGAATTAGATCAGGGTAATTAATCTAAGGCAGAAAGTATTACTAAAGTGGGTCCTAAGCGGAATTAGAAACGAATGAAATATCCTGTTAAAAAAGGGAAGGAAAAGAAATAGAAAGAAAAAAAAGGCTCATCACAGCATGAGTGTGGAAATGATTACTAAATATTTGAATTTGACACACAAAAGACAATGCCCAGCTCTTTGTATGAAGGAGTATTTAATAAGCACCTTTTTGTTCTCCAGTATTTTATCATAATCTCTTTTGTCACCATGTGCATCAAGGAAAATAACAACACCAGCAAGGGATAATGACGAAGATGTTAGATTTGATACAATAATGTAAGAAAATCCTATCACCTTTATTACTTACCTGTACTGCTGATGGAATTATTCCTGGTTACATATCCTCCACTTACACTGATTGACCTGTTAAACTTCTATGGCATTTTATCTGAAGGATGTCTTATTTCTGTTTTTGGCCTGGGCATAGCTGTAAAAAAACCCTACACAATTCCCTTTCCTTAACACAAAATTAGTAGTGTTTCTCCATCACCGTTTTTCTCTCCAATCTCCCCCACCTGTATTGGGTCAACAAAAAAAAATACACAGAAGGAGAAAACAAGTTTGTCTTGCTGCCATTCTGGTTGGATGCAAAAATATTTCATCATTTTTTATTACACATTGGTATCAATGTCCTATATGAATACATGACAAGTTCATTCGGGTTTTTTTCAATTAAAACTAAATCAATGTTATAATGTGTGTTTGAGATCATAAGCAGGTTAAATAAGCAAAGCTTGCAGCTAGGATATATCGATTATTTCCCAAATCTAGACAATTAAAAGAGCAGTTATAGAAGAAAAGCAACAAAGAATAGCAAGCCTGAAAATTTCATTGTTAGTCTCGCAGATTCTGTATTAATTCTGTTCCACTTCATTTGGTGTATGACATCTGCAATGGAAAATTTCCCTAAAGAATGTCTCTGACAAAGGCAAGCATTGATCAAGCATCATGTACTCGCTTGATGCTGTCAGCTCACTTGCAGCTTCCTCTTTATTCTTTTCCCTTTGCCTAAGAGAGCCATCATCCTTCAAAACACATCTTTCTCTGCAGGTAGAGACTGGGATTTGCTACTAGTTTAAATCTTTAGGGGAAAAGGGAATTGTGGAAGGAGAATTATTTTGGGAATAGGTATTATAGCAGGGATTATGTTAGATTTGTGCAATGGAAACATATGCTGCTACTAGACTAGTGTGAACCTACAGGCAATTTCTGAAATGTATTGATTTTTATGAAAGTGATGTTTAAAAACAAGTCACAATGTGTGTGGGAACTCCTCAGTGTGTTTTAAAGTGCATCCGAATTATTAAATACGTATTTACTGTTGTTTTGGTATAGTCTCCAGTGTGAAAAAAACCTTACTCTCCGTGTGCGTTGTAAGTTCTGCTATCCCCTCCACCCTGCTAAACTAGAGCAGTCTTGTGAAACGATGATATGGCATATGATTGTAAATTTCAGCATACTTTGTATATAAGTTGTTTCCCCATGTGTAAATACGTTAAGAGTGACAGAAGACCAGGCCCTCAGTTATTTTTGGTTAATACCCATTCTTTTTCTACCTCTGTGTTACTTTTGCCTCTGTGGCATCGTGAAAAATGTCCATCCAACCCAACAGCACTGTCTCTTACTAATCTGTTCCTGCTTTCACTGAAACATATTTTTCTGCCATGCACAAAACCTAACTGCTCAGATCAGCTTTTCCGTATAGCCTTGAGCATGTAACACACTTCCTTCACTTTTAGTTTCAAGATGCAGCATAACTCTTGTCTCTCTAGTTTTATACTGGTGGAATTTTCCTCTGCATAAGTAATCATGGCATGCCTTTCTTGAATAAAGGGACATTCTTATTTTCTTGTCTTCACATTTTATTTCTTTTCTTATTTTCACAGAAAATCAGCTAAATATCATTGACTGAATCAAGAAGAATATGGGGTTTTATGATGCCTGGAAACTCATTCCTTTGCCATACACCAATATTTTGAACCTACACACACATGGTTTCTACATAAGTATGATATCACTTTTATCCTTGTAGACCTTCCATCACTGATATCTTGTTTTTAATTGCTTCACTCATATAAAAGCTTAACTCATATAAAATTCCTGAAGTCTGGAGCATCTCTCTCCAAGAGGAGAGACTTTGGGAGCTAGACCTATTTAGTCTGGAGAAGAGTGAAAAGGGATCTCATTAATACATATAAATATCTCAAAGGTGTGTGACCAGAGGGTATTGCCACACCCTTTCAGTGATGCCCAGTGACAGGACAAGGAGTAATGACCATAAACTAAAATGCAATAAACTCCACTTCAACACAAAGAAGAACTTCTTTACACTGAGAGTGGCAGAGCACTGGGACGGGCTGCCCAGGCTCTCTTTCTGGGGACATTCAAAACCCACCTGGACGCATTCCTGTGGCACCTGCTCCAGGTGACCCTGCCTTGGCAGAAGGCTTGGACTAGATGATCTCCAGAGGTCCTTTCCAACACTAACAATTCTGTGATTCTGTGATTACAGCTCTTTAATAGCAGGAGTCATACACATCTAGGGTTTTAGATACAGTCATTGCTATGATTATTAACATACCCCAAAATAAAGCATGGACTGCAATATAAACTAAATGTATAGAATATGTTGTCTGTAAATTTAGCGGGAAATAAAATGCTTTCAGTTTTTCTTTATTACACTTGTTCTGAGTTGCAGAAATGCTTATGCCTGTGAAAGGAATATCCTTTCACTGAAATTATGCTAGCAATTGGGTGGGAAAGATGCATATGTTGGGGTTTTTTTTGACATAGAACCCTAAGAACTAAATGGAGACCATAAATTCACTTTATGGAGATGATCAAAACTTTGTATAGGTATAACTTCAGTTTCTTCTGATTTGCTCCCAAGTTGAATTGCTAGCTTTGAGGAGAAATGCTACAAATGTCCCATTACTACTATCTTCTTTGACATGAACTCTAGATAAGGATCTACTTTTTTGCAAACCTTTGAAAATTAGGATCCGTAACAAGTATAATCAGCTGCATCGAAGAAAAATCATGCATAAACTAAGTTAGAAATAAGCGATGATTTATCAAGGTGTCAGATGTTGTGTGGTGATAGATGAACCACAAATAATGTAATAGTACATTTTGCATACTCATTGAAGTGCTGCGTCTTCATCAGCAATATATTTCTATAGTTTTTGAAAATTAGCTGAAAACCTTGGAAGAAACTTTGCATGCTTCACAGTGTCATAGTGCCAAAACTTCCTGATGCATCTTCTGTCTTGCAAGTTTTCTGAAGTGTCAAGTAGTGGTGGTTTTATCTCCTCCGCTGACTGCACTGAAATTTGGAAGAAGTTTTATGAACTTTGTTAGGTGTTCATACATATCAGATCATAAGGGACACATCATCACTGCAGCCTTTATGTACTTTTACAGCTTAAGCTGTAATAATAAATATAATAGTGATTTTCATGAATCTAAAACTGACTCTTTCTCCTAATATCCTATTATGGCTTCTTTTGCAACATAACATTGCAGTGGTCAGTTTACAAGTGCTACATGAGACATGAACACACCATCTCAGGACAGTGGAAGATTGTATTGAGATCAAATAGTATAATATTGCACTTCTTATCTTGTCTTTTCAAAAAAATTAGCACCACCGATTTCAACACTGGTAAAAGCTGCGGTATAAATACTCTATGGATTCAATTTCCTGTTTAACTAAAAAACCACTTCACCTAAAACAAAAGCAATTGTTTTCATAAGACTGATCAGTCCCACAAGGGATTATCCTGAAAGATAGAGAGTACAAATTATTCTGCATTACAATTTAATTCTATATATAATTTGCTGAATCAACCCAGAAAAGTTTACAATGTTATGCAAGCAATGATCCATGGGGAGTGGAAGAACTAATCAGAATATGATCACATAAGATTTCACAATCAGCATACGATAACATCTCAAGACTGCTGACTTCAAAGGAGGAGAAGATTATTTCAAATGGCATTGCTAAAATTCCCTGCAATCTGCCTAGCTTCTGAGATTGCACTTCAATTTTTCTTCCTGTCCTTCTTTTCCATCATTGTTACTCTAACTTTTTTACTGTATCTTCTATATGGAATTAAAAATAGTTTCTGAGCCTGTGGTTCCATGACAAAAATATTTCTTAACATGATTTATAACAAATGTCCTCCTACTATATAATCTCCAACTTATTTTTTGGGAGAGAAATTTGGTGGCCAGCATTTTCAAAGAAAGGATGAATCATAAATGTATTTTGCTAATTAAATGTAACTGGAAAGAAATTAAATTCATTTAGCTTTGGTGAGTGTTGAGAATTAGTTTTGTAAGAGTAGGCTAGCATAGTACAATAGAAACTCATTTTTTATGATCTATTTTCAGTGTGATATTTGATACACTTTTCCAGGTTTCCAAAGTAGCTCGCTATCTGTGCACAGCTCCATAAAATGCCAAGTGTAGAGAAACAGGAAACAAAACTGAACCAAACCATTGATGCTGTTTCAGAAACTTCACTGCACTTACAAAGTTTCCAGGGCTTTCTCTTACTGAATCTGTGCAGTATGTCTAGACAGGTAGTACTATCACAGCACCTCGTGTCTGGTTCATGTTAAATCTCTAGTAAGAACTAAACAATATTTTCAACTGATTTCCAGGCAACTGCTAAGATTACAAAACGCTTGTTTGGCCCTAAATCTCTTACCAGAAGATGTCAGGTTATGTGGTCATAACCCTCTTCTTTTCCTGACCCGGTTTGATTAGGCTAATTAATGCCAGCATTTGCTTCCAGCAGTCTTTGCAATCCTAACAACTGCTCAGTATGGGAATGCTGCTGCAAGGCAAGTGCAGGGAGGCATGACTTTTTGTGTCCTTTTCCGTTCCTTATGCACAAGCACAGAGCTAGACTCAATAAATCTGTGTGATATATTTTATCATACTTGACATAAGAACTGGGGGAGCAAGAGTTTCCCTGGAAGAGACTATTTAGTTCTTAGTGGAACTGCATGTATTTTCATTCTGGGAGGTCTGGCTCGCACATTTTAGTCCTCATGGTTGGTAATGTGTTTTATTTGAGGGGGTGTGAATAAAGCTTACCTAATTTTCTGCTGCAGTGCATCATCTTTCCACGTCTATTGAAACTTAAAGGCTGCCTGCTAGGCTTGTTCAGCTCTGGTGTACTGAAGCTTGAGCAGAGAAGTATGCTGAAAAAGAAGGCATAAGGATGAAAAAAGGGCAGGAAAGATGAATAAACTAATAAGAACCAAGTACTTTAGTCATTAAAGGAAGTAACCTTCTATTTATTCTACCCAGGAAGGAGATCAGTAATTCACTATATTTGTTTGTCGACAGTTATCAGGTCTTATTATCTTATAATCCATAATACTGTAGATCTTAGATAAGTCTTCCATGCCAAGTAAAGAAATAAACATTTTGTCTGTAAACCAGAAATAGATATTCTCTGTGCTTCAACTTTTGCATCTTTGAGACAAAACCTAATATTAATCTGAAGTCAGTTTATGTGATATTACAGGGCTTCCATTGGTTTTTAGGGGCTTTGAATCAGGCCCCCAGTGAATGATGTCTTTATTAAGGAATAAGTTTCTCAGTCCTTTTCTTCTACTCTTCTCCATTTCGGTACCTATTTTCTTTAAAATAATCTCATTATATTTCATTGTTATGCTTTGTGGTTCACTGAAACCCAGCACTGGAATTACAATACAGAGATGACAGAAATGCTTCATTGATTGTAGTGGAACTTACCCATGGATCTGTTTTACTAATCACAACATATTTTGGTGAACTGGTTCTATAGATTTCATTAGAAACAATTCAGCAAGAAAAATCTATTAGGGTGAAACTAGAGTTCAGATCTGTTGAAGTTTATTCACACCACAAATGAGGAATTTTGTAGCAAAGCTTAAAATATCATATCTTATGTCAACAAGTAAAATATACTGATGAAATGATCATCAGCACTAATCAGAAATAAAAGAACATGATCCTCATGGTTATAAACAGACCCAAAGAATTTTCAGGTCACTAAATTTCCTGTAGTTAATCTTGTTGTATTCATAGTAGTCTAACAAAATTTTGTCAGTATGGTGTTATTTTACACCCAGTTTTGAATGGCACCAGAAATGACAACATGAGTTAAAAAGTGGTTGAGCTCCCAAGGTGTAAGAGTGTTTCAGACATTTTCAAAATTGGTCTTGATCTATATGATTGGAAAAGAAGAAAAATATTCTCAGTGATATATATATCTCAGTGATATAATATCTCAGTGATCAATTCCATAAATGAAAATCTTCAGACAATATATAAAAGTTTAATGAAAGACTGCCAGATGGAGTTAATTTTAAATTTAGAAAATGTATATGAAAATAAAGAAATAGAATTCCACATGCACAGGGAGGTCTCATATTTCAATGCATTACACCCTAGATATCCTTGTTTCAGAAAGCTTACACAGCTTTCAAATACATCAGTGAGTATTTTGGTCTTGCTGCTGTAGAACAGTTTGAAATAACAAGAATTTTATTCACTAAATATTTCACAGAGTGGAGGAGAAAAAGACAATCTTCTCTCACAAAACAGAGGGATAATAAAGGAATGCTCGAAACACAAAACAAAAGAATGTGCACTAAAACTAGCATGTTATTTGTATCATCTGATACAGACCAAGTATCATTAAAATTCCTATAGGTTCCAATCAGAATTTGAGGGTATGAATATTAAGCAAAAAAATGGGAAAGTTCCTTATCTGACTTAAACAACTTACAGACTATCATTAGTGGAAAAAAAAAAGGACACACCCTCTTTCCTATGAACCCACTCAGGCCCCCTCAAGCCCCAACACACATATACACACACACATCCCCCCCTGCCCCCAGAAGCTGTTTAGGAGTGAAGTGAGATATATTTCCTCAGCTAAGTGAACAGATTGTGTTATACACTACAAGTTATTTGACTTGACAGTCAAAAGTCCATCCTTTAACTCTGTGTGAGCCTTTCTCATTTTTCTACAGGGATTTCCATTTTTGGTTTAAATTGATAAAATTTCCACACTCCCCTCCCCCCCCTCCATTTCTATCAGTGAGAGTTTTGCAATTAGCAGTATGTGTAAAAACAGGATTTCATTTGGTGTCTGTATGTCCCCCAATTCATGCCCAGTGATCCACAAGCAATCCCCCTTATGAGATAATTAAATGAGGTCAATGAGAGTCTATTCTGTTCTAATCACTGGCTGAAATCATCGAAGTGTAAGACACAGACAGCTATCACTCCTGGCTGAAGGTATTTTCATACATGGGGACATGAAGGCTCTTACTGTTGCCTGGAGGGCTTGACAGTGAATTTACAAAGTGTGAACTACAGGGCACAATGGGTCTCTAGGTGCAGAAGGAAGTGGCTGGAGTGAGTGGGAAGGCTGGGTCATCCCAGAGCTTAGCTGTGCTGCAGCCATCCCCCCTGAAGGTTTGTAAGCTGTCTGGGGAACTGGTGGTGTGTATCTGCTCACACACAATCCCTAGAGCTCTTCATCGTCTCAACTGTGTGCAGTGTCCTGTAGTCTTTCAGCCATTTGAAGACTCTGAGTGGCATACAGGGAAAGTTGTATGCCCTTTTACATTAAATGACACTGCTAGCATCTCCCTCAAATACCTTGCATTTATTCTTAGGGGAGAATTGTGTGTAGTAAAGCATTCAGCCATGCTTTTTTGGCTTTTTTTTCCCAATGCACACACTGTTATGCTTTTTATGTTAGCGTTTACAAGGTTGAAGAAGTGCATGTTGACCTGGTCATTTCCTTGCAGACAACAGAAGAGAAGTATTTTTTTTTTCAGGAAACAATTACAAAAGCAAAGGGCAATGGCTTTCCTGACCCATTCTGGCAGGGCACTTCATTCATATAGATAATGGGAAGAAAGGCGTGCAGCATTTGTATGTTGGTATTGAATAATTGGTGAAGATGTGGTGTGATGTGATAAGAGAGTGGATGAAATTGATTCAAAAGAAAAATAATCAAAACACACTTTCAAGCAGAGCTCTTAACAGAGTGCTATTCCTGTATTCCCTTTTATAATTAACATCCAGTTTTTATCAGGCTTCTTTCTGAAGTCTAAATAAATGCCCCTATTGTGTGGCTTCTGGCTTATATCTTGCCAAAGACACAGGTTCTAGTTCATCATTAAAAACAAATCCTTGTTTTATGAGCCATATAAAGAATAAGGCTGCCCATGGCTATAATTGAGTTGCTGGGTTTTATCTCACTTCAGTCTGTTGGGTGTCTCTAGCTATAAAACAAGCAATTTTACAAAGACCCTGCAGTGCACAGAGCAAGACTTTTGGCTTTCTAGTTATTTAGTTCCCTGTTTTCTCTGCTTTTTTTCCAGAGGTATCAGATGCAAATTAGGTTTCTAGTTTCTCTTATCTCTTTGTTCCTTCCAAAGCTGAGATTTATAGCTTTAAGGAGATCAAAGTCAATGTTCAAATGTATCCCAAATTGATAATCTCCAGACTATCACACACCTTGCACTCAGAACAAAAACCTAAAATCCATAATGACATGAGCATAGTAAATATGGCTCTTCTGTTAGACTAAGTAAAAGTAGATTATACATGTTTTTTAGACTTCAAAGGCCTGTCCTGTTAGTCAGGTTTCTTTAAGGTCTCAAAGGCACTGTGCACTCCCTTTTGTGTAAGAATAATAAAAGACACTGCAGCAAGAACTTGAGAGGATCTTTTTCCTGCTAATATTGCAATTTCAAAGATAAATGGACAAAACATTTTAAGAAAAGGAAAGTAGGGGCATTTCTAGTTTATTTAAACCAAATATAGAAGTATAATGTGCATCAAAACTGGTTTTTCCTTCATACCTGACTGTAATAGATATTAGTCTATTGTTTCAGATATTCTGGCCAAACAGGTCACTAAATAAAAGAGACAAAAATGATGGGCCCTTATATTCTCTTCCTATGCCAAGAAAAATGAGGGAGAAAAATTCTCATTTCCAATAGAGTGCAAAATCTGCAGATTCAATCCAAAGCCAGTTCCCACTGACACTAATGAACAATGACAATATTTCCTAAGGTCGATATTTTGGACTGAACTGCCTGGAGCAAATGAGACTGCAGTTGGGGCCCACAGAAAGTTGCACGACCAGGGATATGTCAAAACCATCGGTGCAGGTCGTGTGTGTCTGCACACTGTTCCCACAGAGCTGCTCTCCAGCAGTGGCCAGGTAGCTGGCAGGTGGCCGTGGTGCTTCCTGGCTGGTAGTCAGTGGCTCTTATCTGTGCCCTGGTGAGCAGGCCGTAATAACTAATCCCAAGTTTAGGGAGAGGTTTTAGTATGAACTCTGTGGGAAAAAGTGTCAGGAATAACTACATCCTCCCTGCCAGGAGTGCCTCTGATTTTTCTGTCTCACAAAATTTTTTTTGGAGTGCTCAAAGGCAGGTGTTTGGAGAAAAAGAATTTTTGATCCTTTAAACTGTCCTCTTCCAAACTGTTCTCTTCCAAAATGAAAGGATGTTTGTGTGTATGTGCAGGTGACTGGAAGAAAATAATCCTATTCAGCATGGATAAATACTTCTGTGATTTGTACATAAAAGCATTTTCATGGGATAGTGCATGGTAATCTGTTTGTGGGCTAAGAAAAACATTCTTTCCAACAAGATGTCTTCCTGGTATAGCATTGGGTGACAATTTGATCCTGTATATGCTTACAAAATATAAGTTTTGTTATTCTCTGTGCAGTGCTGGAAGCACCTGTGTATTTCCCCTATGGGAAGTCTATTGTGATGTGACAGATACTCAGACAGCACTTCTGGGAAACACCAGAAACTACACAGCACTAGAGATAGAAGAAATAGAGGGGTTTGAGTGGTTTTATACTTCAAAAACTCTTAGAGAAATATATTCTGAAAACACTAGACTGTCAAAAAAATCCCCTTCATTGACTGGTAAAAAGCAGCAGCAGCTATCCTCATGTTGTTAACTGCTGTGTCCCAATTCCCACATCTAAGGGTAAGGAAATGCATTGGTCTCTCTTGTGTAGTCACTCATCTGAGGCTGAGTAAAGGCCAGTAAAGGGGCAAATTGTTGTCAGTTGTCATTACTTGGTATGTTTTATAAAATACCATGGAAAAGTAAACTCTTAATGGAAAGGTACCAGAGAATTAGTGACTTTTCCATATGCACTGAAACTGATTCATGATCATAACCATATTTTAAAAAAAGCCGTATCTGTGCCAGTCTAAAGTGAAGAATACAATCCAAAGAAATTAGTAAATCTGATTACCTCTGGAATGCAACTAGGCTCTAAATAAATGTTGAAAAATGAGGAGCCAATATTTTTGTTTTCAGTCCACAAGTGCATTTAATTAATAGAAGATAGAAAGGAGAAGGAATAAAACAGGAAAATACAGACTTAAGGAGTCATTTTCTCGCTTGCCACCACTTTGACACAAAAAAGACTCTGCTTCACATGAAGTTCTGTAGTATAAGCCCCTCCTGTCACACTTCAGAGCTCTGCAGAACTGGAAAAAATGAATAAGGTGGGAAGAAGTGGGGAACTGAGCTCTCATTTTCTTACCCCAGGTCTGCTGACATCTGTCCACAGTTACACAGGTGGGAAGAAGGGATTATATTTGTACGTTGCCAAAGTGGCTCTGAAACATCATTGGTGGGTTTGCTCTGCTGGTTCCATCTGTCTGTGCCTCAGTGCACACGCAAAGTATTTTTAAGCCACCTGCTGTTGATACAGTGGTTTCTTTTTGTTTTTGTTTTTTTTCCAGAGTGGCATTCAGACTTGCAAGATCAAAGTATTGATCAAAATTCAGTGAAAGGCTTAGTATTATCCTTAAACCTTAACTTGCCTATCTAGCTTCCCATTACACTAACCCCTGATGGGCTGGGACATTTTCTGAAGTATTCATTTCTCACCATAGTGACACTACTATTATAACTATGGATGCTGCCTTTGATCATAACAAAATTATACTGACAATATGGACTTATTTTTTCTGTACTCACTCTCACTCCAGACTTGGACCCAGGTAGGCTAAAGAAGGTTGAACTAAATAACATTTTGTTTCTTCTTTCTTTTATGATAGTAAAGAAAAAAAGTAACAGGATGTAAAAGCGTCCACAACAGGAACTGTGATGTGTGTCATCAAACAATAGAATGTGTCCAGTAAAAAGGGCAGAGGAACACAGCTGTAAAAGCTCTAACAGTTCTGTCTTCCAACTACTGCAGTGCCTGTTGAGCAAACTGAGAATTTACTCAAACAGTGATTTTTTCACTGATAATTAATTTTTTTTTTAATTTTTAAAAGGACAGGTAAGAAAGAGCTCAGTGTCAGAGGAAGAGCTTTAAATGGTAACTGTAAAGTACTAATAATTTCTATATTTTTCTATTTATTTGAGGAACTACTAATCATTTAAGTCAATATATTGACAGTGATTTTTACCAAAACAGGATTTAGATTTAACTGTACAGGGATTCTCTCTTCTATCAAAGATTTTCACCATTGAAGAATTAAATCTGAAATGTCAGCTTTTATGGTACATTTGCAATAATGAATGTGAAACAGAGAGATTTTTTCACTTGTCGTGTTCCTTCTTCCAAATATCATATTCAAAATCAGGCAAAAGATGGGAAATTTTGGGAGATATTTTGAATATTTCCAAGGGAAAGAAGAGGCCAGGATGGTTCATTCTCCCCCTCCAAAATATCTTTACAGTAAACAGAAGCCAAGCAAAACTTTGTGAATTTTTTGCTTGTATAATATACATAGAAATCTGGGGGAATATAGATGCTTGTGCAAGCGTACATGTATATGTCCACATAAATCAGCTAAGAAAGGAAATGTAAAGAATCAATTTTTATAATTTCAATATTTTAAAAATTAAATTATTTTAATGAAATTTAATTGAAATAATGATAACAATAATTCTCATAAATTCAGCATAATAAATTACATTTATTTCAAAATATTGTTAATAATTTATTTTTATTAAAAGAAGTGAGAAAAAAGAAACTTTGGAAGATTGATAATACAAACATGTATGTATGTATGAAAATATGACTATAAATATGAAAAACTACTTTTAAATGAGCCATATTTAACTCCTGGGAGAAAAAAATAAAGCTTCCCAAGCACAATTAATGCAAATATAAAACTACACTTGGGGACACCTTCCATGAAACGTTACCATTGCTTATCCCAGAACTGTCCATGACATGGCAAGATATTGTCTGCAATTTAACAGCCTTTCAGCAGAGCAAGTTGCTGTTAGTAGTGTTACCAAGTGTGTTTTGAATTTATGATATATATTAGCTTACTGGTTCACCTGTGATTGTAAATGCTTAGAAATCAGGAGCCAGGGAGAACTGTTTCTTAGAGTGATTTTCCAGTCAGGTACAGCCGTGCTTTATCACTCTAGCTGTAGACTGTAACCCCTGTCATACATAATTTAGCTCCAAGACCTATGAGGACACCAACAGACAACAAATGACTAAAGGATTTGTAAGAACTGTGTCTCAGGCCTGGTCCACTGAATCTATGGCGGATAATTCACCAAACATTTAATCTAAAGAGGTCACAGAACATCAGACATAGTCAAACTTGAGGTCATCTATTCTTTTTGGTCATAATAGATTATTTATGTCTTTGGATCTCCCCCTGTACTTCGTTAGTACATGATATTGTTAGATAGGTTACAGTAGTGAGATTCCAGAGCAAATAAACTGGTCCTGTGGTAAGCATTACACTATAGGCATTGCTAATTATTTATTTCCTGCTGTTAAGCAGAAAACAGGCTTGACTGCCCTCGCAACAGCTGCAGCATTACAATGTGTGAAACACTCTGAACTTTATGTGCCTGCTCTCCTGAAGAGCTCTGGGGGCAATGGGGATTACAAGCAGGTAGACTAGTTGTCAGAAGAGCCTTCTGAAGAGTCCTAGTGCATCAGCAGCAATTAATGCAGGTGGTATTTTAGACAAGGGAGCTAATGAGCTTTAATATGCATGCAGGTGAGGGAGTGCTGAATCAGTAGAGCCATTAATGAACCTATGACAGCCTAATTAGCTACAATTTAAAATCTATGGAATCTAATCAGAAGAGCTGAACACTGCTGCAAATCTGTGTATGAATGAGTCTTTCTAAATACTCCAATCTGTTGCTTAGTCACTGATTGATAGTAATTGCTTTTTTTCCTCCATTGTGTATAGGAAAATGCCCAATTTTCTTCTGATAGAGGAGGACACAACATTGAAGTTAAATGCCTGAGATGTTTGACTGCTTAAGTTTTAATCAGGAGATGTTTAAAAAAAATCAAAGTAAAATTAATTTCCAACCCTGAATATAGATGATTAAAAATACACGACCAACTTTTCATGTATTTGGCAGGCAGAGATTATATAGTAGTTAATCAACTCCAAATAGCTTATATGAAATTAAAGATAGAACTACAGCTGAAGTGGCATAAAATACACATATTAATATAAGAACTTCTCTGTATAGGAATGTTATTAAAATCCTTAGATGAATGATTTTTAATACAACCCAAAAAAGAATTTTCCTGTAAAAGGAGAACAATAATATCCCCTGAATGTTGTTATTAGAAAAATCAAAAATAATAATAACCTATTATAACCCTACTACAAAACATTATATTTTCCTTTTCCAAAACCATTATGGGAAAAAGAGTATTTGGTAGTGCACAGCCAAAGTACACAACTGTCATGGGTTAGCACAGCTTGGTTTTTAGTTAAGGAAAAAAATCCACCAGCTACGGAAGTGATATTTTTGCAAGGGGCTGTTCTAACTTCCTGTAGACTCAATACACCCAATCAATTAGCTAGTTTGAATATTGACAACTCTGTTGAGCCACTTAAGAAGCTGAACACACCTCTGTGAAAGCACATTTAAGTACGAACAAGCCCAGGAATCTCTCTCTTGCTTTCGGGCTTCTGGACAGGTAACTGGAGTGTCCATGTGGCACCAGCGGGGCTGGGCCGGGCCCTGCCGATGCAACCCAGTGGGCCAAGCTGGGCCCTGCCCCACTTGG
>WEIT01006231.1:181027-270611 GCA_013389985.1 Dryoscopus gambensis | reverse complement strand
CCCCCCCCCAGCCGCCCTCGCTACAGGGATAAGGCTGGACCCGCCGTATCTCCCAAATTGTTGATGGACCCAGGCTCACCCCGTCCATCCAGTTCAGGGAGGCAGCCTGGCTCCCTGCCCGTTCACAGCCCCTGGAGAAGCTGAGCCGGTGGGTCCCTGAGGACATTTTGCCTCGCTGGAGGGGTGCTGGCACCCAAACCCCACATGCCAGCGATGATCCTGGAAGTGCCACCATCCACCCTTCAGCCCAGCGTTGAAGGAGGACTGTCACTTTGCTCTCCAGAACCTTAATAGTGAGGAAAAACAAGGGAAACCTGAGGAGCACGGGGAGGGTTAACGCTGCGAGTGGAATGAAGAGCACAGCTGCTGGGTTCGGGTGCCAGTGCTGGCACCGCCTGGCACCGCCTGGCACCGAGTCACTGTCTCCCCCCAGGCAGAGGGGGCCCAGCCAACCTGCAGTGCTCAGCGGGTGCTGGTGGGGTGAGCTGAGCCCATTTTCCTCTTTCCAGGTCAAACTCCAGAAATCCCTGGAGAATCTTTCAAAGGAAGTGGAGGAGGTGAAGAAGCGTGAGTCAGCAGAAAGGATGAAAACCCAGGAGTGCAAGGCAGGTGCCTGTCTTAATTCTTAAAGAATGAGCTTCAGAGATATCAGGATTTTTAAAAAACCACCCTGAATGGTCTTGTCTGTGGGCACAGATTTGTCATAATCTCCAGGCTAAGACATGTCCCCGTGTCCTGCTGTCACATGTAGGAGCAATGCTGAAAGCCAGGCTCAGTAACTGTGTGTGGCTCCAGAAAAAGGCTTGCAAGGACCAGCATGCCAGATCCCCTGGAATCATGAGGACTTTGTGCTGGTTAAACAAGTAGACATGGGCTTGCCTTTTGTTTTACAACATGTGCTTGAATTCCAAGCCAGGCGTGAGTTGTGTGGTGAGCTCTGCTCTACAGCAACAGGAACCAGAAGTGTTTTCATAAGAAAAAAAAAAAGCTGAATTACTGCACCTCTGCCTGTCTCCAGACACTTCTGGGAAGAGCAGATGCCAGCAAACAGCTTCGTTTCAAGTCCCTTGGAGTGAAACCTGGAAAGTAAAAGTAACTGCAGAAAAGGAAATGAA
Organism: Dryoscopus gambensis; assembly: GCA_013389985.1. Classification (NCBI taxonomy): domain Eukaryota; kingdom Metazoa; phylum Chordata; class Aves; order Passeriformes; family Malaconotidae; genus Dryoscopus; species Dryoscopus gambensis. Next base: position 269,496 of record WEIT01006231.1, on the reverse strand, counting down.
ACTGCTGGATGAGTTATCCAGCCCTGAATGTGAGCCGATGGTTAATCGGCTCTGGCAGGGAAAACAGGCTTCTCTGAACTCCCCTAGTTCATTGCGCAGCTCCCTTGCCTGAGGCAGTCCAGACAAGTGGTGGTGGGGTTTGAGGATGTCTCCCTGTGAGCCCTCTGTCCCCACTGGGGCTGGGATGGGGCTGGGGACAGAGATTGTGAGAGCTGTGTCACTGTCCCCCCATCCACCTGAGTCAAGGCTCAGGGCCGTGGCTCAGCTGCCTCCAGTTTCCTCTGGTTGTGCTTTTATAGCAAAAAGAACAAAAAGTCCCCTCTGAATGGTGGGGGGGAAGAGGCTGTCCTGGCTTATTAAGTCTTCATGACTCAGGTCCAAGGAATGATGTACTTGGATGGGAAAAAAAATGAGTTCGATTTCCTTTCCTTTATCTTCTTCGTTCTGAGGTTTCCTGGCCCAAGGTCACCGCAGGGTGTCTTTCTGCAACTCTCGAGTTTCTGGCCAGTTTTTAGGGATGAGGTGAAAAACCCTAAAGCAGAGCCTGCCTATTTCTCGCTCTTCACCTTGCAGTGAGACCCAGGAAGCGGAGCCCTCCCGGGCTCTCCCTTTCCATCCTTCCACAGCCCTGGGGCTTCTTTACATGGCAGATAGAGACAGGAGAAGAAGGAATTGTTTTAAACTAAAAGAGGAGAGATTTAGATTAGATATAAGGAAGAAATTCCTCCCTGTGAGGGTGGTGATGCCCTGGCACAGGGAGCTCAGAGAAGCTGTGGCTGCCCCATCCCTGGAAGTGTCGAGGGCCAGGTTGGATGAGGCTTGGAGCAATCGGGGACAGTGGAAGGTGTCCCTGCCCATGCCAGGGGTGGAAGCAGATGGTCTTTAAGGGGTCTTCCAACTGAAACCACTCCGTGATTTTATGTTTTTTCTACCTCTTGCCCTTTACTGGCGATTCTTCCAGCATTTTCCAGCTGCCCAAGCAGTGAATTAGTCTGGATTTGGCTGGAAGTACGAGTTGTAATAAAAACCTACCCCGACACCCGAGGGCACATCCTTGCAGCCCAGCACACCCCAGACATCTGGGGTCCAGCTGAGCAGAAATGCCCCGGGCAAAGTCCTGCTGCTGGTAAACAGAGGATGTGGAGCGGGAGCTCCAGTGAGGTAGAAGCACAAGTTTGCCTCCGGCTGGTTTTTAAATTCATGCACTTATCACAAAAATGCGGTGTTTTACCAGGGCCTGGTGCTGGGCATGGATGCCAGAGCATCTGGCTCCGTCTCAGCTGCCTGGATAATGTTCACCCCGTGAATCTTCTTATCCCAAGGAGACAGTGAAGAAAAAGCGGGAGAGGATTGTGAGTGAGTTTGGGAAGCTTCATCGGCTGCTTGCTGATGAGGAGAAGCTCCTGCTCCAGAAGCTGGAGGAGGAGGAGAAGCAGATTCTGCTGCTGATCAATGAAAACCTGGCCAGGCTGGTGGAGGAGAAGTGCTTGTTGGAGGAGCTGATCCTGGAGATAAAGGAGAAGAGCCAGCAGCCAGCTGATGGGCTGCTCAAGGTCAGGCTTTGCCACCAGCACCACTAACTCAGCCCTGGTGCCTTTGTCACTTGAATGGGTGGCTTGGCCCAGACAAACCAAGAATCATTTCTGGTTTTTTCTAGGACATGAAAAGCATCCTGAGCAGGTAGGTGATTTTTCCTGGTAGGTGCCATGATTATTCTTGGTAGGTACCCATGATTATTCCTGGCAGGTACCCATGGTTATTTCTGGCAGGCACCATGGTTGTTCCTCCTACTGTCCTGGCTGCCTCCAGGCTTTGAGGCAGATGTTTGTGTCTGTTCCACACCAGCTGCCACGTCCTTCCTGCCCAGCATCTGCTTTGGTCCTCCTGGGGTAGACACAGGAGGGACTGAGACAGTCCCTCCAGAGGTTCCTTCCTCTTTTGCAAGGGGCTCAGAGCCAAGGTCTTGTCTGGCTTGTGACATGAGAGATGTGTCCCCTAAGGGATGTGCTGCCCAGTGGCTTTGCTCTTTCCTTCCCCAGGCCTGGCACTGCTGCTCCCTGTATCGTTTAACTCTGATCTCATTTGGGTTGCCAATATGCAAGTACTTATCCCTAGTGCTCTTCCCTGCCAGTGCTCCAGGGAGGTGATGGATCTATGGAGCCAACAAAAGGGCGTGAACCCCCCACCCCACAGGAGAGGGGCCGTGGCGCAGGCTCTGGGTACAGCCCGTGAGCATCCCTCTCTTCTCAGGTGTGAAGGGGTAAAGTTCCAATCCCCCAAGGCTGTGTGCGTGACCCTGAAGGAAAACTACAGCATTCCCGAGCGCTGCCTGGGCATGAGGGACATGCTGAAGAAGTTCAAAGGTATGGGGGCTGCTTTTGTGCCAGCTCCTGGCACATTTGGGCTCTCGTTTCCCCCAGTACTCTGGGACACAGGGAGGTTTTTCCAACATGCTTTGTCCGGCTGCTCCCAGTTTGTCCACTGCTGAGTTCAGGCTTGTTTCATGGTGGGAAGATCTTTGTTGTGGTCGTGGATGGATTGTGAGGGGACCCTGAAGACCAGGATGTCCCTCGGGGGTTTCAAGCACTGTGTTGCCGATGACCTCTTGCTTTCAATGTTGAGAAAGCTGTTCTGAAGCTGTGGAACTGCCCTCATTCTGCCCTGGCTCTGCAGCCAGACACCAAATATTTTGATGTGGCTGATTTTCTATATTGCACTTCCCACTCCCAGGCAGCATGGGGAGCTATGCAAAACCACGAGCAAGTAACTGTGGGAGGTGGGACGGTTCGGGAGAGCCCAGCATCCAGGCCACAGGCACCTGCTTCTATCCGTGCCTGCAGATGCCCGAAGCCTTGTCTGTCCTTCCACCCTTCTCTCTCTCCAGTGGACGTGATTCTGGACCCAGAGACGGCGCACCCAGATCTCACTGTGTCCGAGGACCGCAAGAGCGTCCGGCGGGGGAGCAAGAAGCTGCTTCTGTCCCTCTTTGACAACCCCAAGAGGTTTGGCACCACCCCGGTGGTGCTGGGCAGTCCGGGCTTCTTCTCGGGCCGCCACTACTGGGAGGTGCAGGTGGGAGACAAGCCCGAGTGGGGCCTGGGGCTGTGCCGGGAGGCTGCTGGCCGCAAAGGCACTGTCCTCTTCTCCCCCAACAATGGCTACTGGGTGCTGCGGCTGCAAAACGGGGGCACCTATGAGGCCCTGACCGTCCCTGCATCCCCCCTGACCCTGAGCGTGAGACCTCGGCGCGTCGGGATCTTCCTGGACTACGAGGCGGGAGAAATCTCCTTCTACAACGTAAGCGACCGCTCCCACATTTACACCTTCACTGACAAGTTCTCAGGCAATCTCCGGCCTCTCTTTTTCCTGGGTGCCTTTTTGGGGGGCAGAAATGCAGAGCCTTTGGTGATCTCCTGGGTCAGGGATCCCCAGGGGACTGGATGCATCATCCTGTGACAGTGGCTGCCCTGGTTTGTCACTGGTAGGCAGAGACTTGGGAGCCCAACCAGCTTCTCCCCGTGAGCAGGGCAGCACTAGGGAAACATCTCAGTGCCTTGGTGAGCATCCTGGCAGGGTTCTCACGTGGTCCTGGCCACTGGCGTGACCTGCCACGTGTGACACCCACTATGTGCCATGTGTTGGGAAGGCACTTTGCAGTAGGGATGTGCCATAACCCTCTGTGTCACTGATGGGGACAGGGGAGTCCCCTGGTCACTGATGCCCTGATGCTCATCTTGCAGGCTGCTGGAGAAGGGTATGTGCCCAACCTGCCATGTAGTGCTGACTTTGCTGTGAATTGTAGTGGAATAAGGCAATAAAGGCTTGATTTGGGGAGCCTTGTGTGGTTAATGGTGTGGGTTTGTGGTGCTGCTACTCCAAAATATCTCAGAAGGCAAAGGGTGCTGCTGGACCTGGTCCTCTCCAGCCAAGAGAGGGTCCTTGAGAGATCCCACTGTGGCATCTGTGGGACACAGCAGCACCCTCCAGGCAGGGATTTGGGAGTGGCAGCTGCACGTGTGGTGGCTTAACCCCAACCTTGTGGTGCCAGGGCCTGGGGTGAAGAGAGAGGACGTCTGTGTGGGTGTGGGTGGTCCCTGGGCTGCTGTCTCTGGTCCCCTGGTCAGGCGATCCCCTCCAGGTCTGGCAGCTCCAGCCCCTCCACCCCCCCTCCAAACCCCATGGGTGGGAAACCTCCAAGCATGGGGAGCTGCCCACCACAGGGCAGGAGTACTTCAGGGCTGCAAGACCCAGGGAGAGAAAAATAGCCCTGACTCTGTCTCCAAAGTTCACCTGTGGTCTCTCCATCCCCTGGGACATCCCTTCTCCTCCAGGCTGTCTTCCTGCCCCAGGGTTCTTGCCTTGAGCGGGCTGCCAGTGTGTCACTGGAGGAAAAGCTCATCTGAACCTGAGTGGGGCCGTGGTCCCTTTGCACAGGGCCAGGAGCCAGGAGACACTGCCCTGGGTGGCTACCAGCCCTGGACTACCAGCTGGAGTGGCTGTGCATTGTGTCCTTCAGACAGAAATCAAGTGGCTGCTCAATTTGAAGTCTGATTCAATTCAAATAAAATGAGATTTGGTAAAACACAGTCTGAAATGCTCAGCACAATTTATCATAGAGTCCAGACTGGTTTGGGTTGGAAGGGTCCTCAAAGCTCATCTCACTCCACCCCTGCCATGGGCAGGGACACCTTCCACTGTCCCAGGCTGCTCCAAGCCCCATCCAACTTGGCCTTGGACACTTTCAGGGATGGGGCAGCCACAGCTTCTCTGGGCACCCTGTGCCAGGGCCTCCCCACCCTCACAGGAAAGAATTTCTTCTCATATCCCATCTATCCCTGCCCTCTAACAGTGGGAAGCCAATCCCTGTGTCCTGTCACTCCAGGCCCTTGTAAATTGTCTCTCTCCAATTCTCTGGGGGTGTCTTGGATGGTGCTTTAGGAGTCTTCTAGTAAAAAATTAGCTGGACTGGGAGAGCAGTTCCTCTTGGCTGAGTTTTGCTGTGTTTTGGGGAGTCCCACACTCCTTCAGGATCTTTTTCTGGAGGCTGCACAACAGAGAGAACAGACCAGTGAGACAAGCTCGGTCACAGCTTTGCCACGTCCCAGGAAGGAGACGGGTGAAGGGTCTCAGTGGGTCCTGCAGTGCACTGACACCCTGGAGACACATGGGACTGTGATCTTACATCCACCCCATCGGGAGGGAGTTTATGGAGCCTGAGGAGATAAGAAAGAACATGAACTTCAAGGCCTTGACAGAAGGCTGAAAGCAGAGGCAGCTGGTGGGGAGTGCTGAGGACAGCCACGGAAACCTTTCGTGGAGGGAAGGAACCAGGGTAAATGTCACTGAACCAGGGGTGGGAGGAGGTGATGGAATAGAAACTGTCCAGAGTAACCTGACCCTGTCAGGTGACAGACAAGTGGCACTTGTTGCAGTGCTGGGGGGGTAAAGTGTTTCCAGAAGAGGCAGAAGGAAGTGCAACAATTCAGAGATCTTGCAAATAGGGGAAGAAATGAATGAGCAGAAAGGATGTGAACTCACCCCAGTGCAGGATCCAAAGTATTTCCAGAAATCATGAATCTGCCTTTCCTGGGAAGGACAGTGGAGGTCAAAGATATGAGACAGCTCTGAGTAGGCTCCCAGATTTTCCATCTGGTGGACTCTGCATCACCTGCTACTAAGGATCTGCTTGGGGCAGATACCAGTCTGCCCTCTGATGCCTGGACTCGTTGGCAATGGGCAGCTAGAGAGCAGCTGGGAGCACTGGGACCTGGTTTTGGGAGCTCACTGCTGCCTTGAAACTTATCCTGGGGTGATTTGCAAGCAGGATTTCTGTCTAAGTCATGGCAAGTGGAGTTTGTCGCTGTCCTCAGTGGCAATGCACTGATGTCTGGCTCTGGCCTCCACACAGACCCTGTCCTGCTAGGACCAGATCCTGCTCAGCCTCGTCCAGAGAGAATGGCTGCATAGCACAGCAGAGAATCATAGAATCATGGAACAGTTCAGGTTGGAAAACACCTCTATGGTCATCGAGTCCAGCTATTACCCCAGCCAAGAACTGTTCTGCTCAGGGGGTGTGGTTTGGCTGAAGGAAGAAATCCCTTGGGATTCCACATCTGGCAGAAGGACCATGGATTGGGTGTTACTATTTTTCTGAGCAATCAGTAGATTAAAGTAACATTTTTAGGCTTCTGGGGTAGTTTGGTCACTCCGAGGCACCGGCAGTGTCCCCTGTTAAGACTCAGCACAGTTAACAGACCTGCAGATTTAGAAATGTGCTTTCTCAAAAATGTTGCATCTTTCTCTTCTAGAAGAAAATGCTTCATCATCTCAGGGGGATGTGAGTCATTGTCTGTGTCTTTCTAAGAACTCAGCAGAAATGTTCTTTTGAGTCCTCATGGCCACTTCTGCCTTTTGTTGGCCATCACAGGGAAGGTGACAGACAGGCAAAATTTCTTCTGTAATACTTCTGTGTCTTCCTTAGCCCTGGAAGTCTGGCATATCTCACCACTTCAGGAACATGCTACTTTTGTATGCAGCATATGAACCCATCCCCTTTTACACTATATTTTTGGATTCTGGCCCCTCAGAAGTGACACACCCCCTGCTCGTGGTGTCTCTGGGAAGAGCTATTCTGGATGTGGGACTGAGCCTCCCCTCCCCGTGGCAAACCAGCGCCTTGGGATGGGGAGGAAGGCATGGAATTGCACTTCTGGGTGCACAAACGTTTTGCCTTCAGTGTGTCTAATTCCTCTCTGAAAAGTGGAGATGTGAAAGCTCAGACCCTGAACCTTGACTGGGTTCAACCCACATCCCCATCAGCACAGCCCAGCTCCTCCTTCTGTGAGATGCTGGGCTTCAGCCTCCAATTCCTCTGGCATTTGTTGTGCCTCAAAATGCCTACAGACACACTGGAGTGATGCAAACAGCAAATATAGAGACATGGGCACATATATTATAATAGTGATATTCTTATCATAATTATGATTGAATTTTTCTTCACAACTAGGCTTGCCCAGGACTTCTGTCAAAATAAAAAAACCCAAAAAACAAAAATCCAACCCCCCAAAAACAAAAAAAAAAGAATTATTTTTATATACATTGTGCAAAACATTCAGTAAATACCACACTCTGGTTTCAGGATGACTAGTTTGCAAATTGCGAAACCCTTGGCAGCATTGTTCTTGTTTTGATCTGAATCCAGAGAAAACTCCCCAGAAAATCACCCTGCTCTTGGTCCCAGTCCCGTTTTTCTCTTCATCTGTTGCCTTGGGCTTAAAGATCCCTTCCAGCTCAGCATATTCTGTGATTCTGGTGTCCACCTTCTTTAGCAGCCCATGAAGCTGTTTCTGGGAGGGACAAGCACCATAATTAGCCCTGAGCCCTGGGCTTGAGCTTCCTAGGGAGAAAAAATTCTTCCCTGTGAGGGTGGGCAGTCCCTGGCACAGGGTGCCCAGAGCAGCTGTGGCTGCCCCTGGATCCCTGGCAGTGCCCAAGGCCAGGCTGGACAGGGCTTGGAGCAGCCTGGGACAGTGGGAGGTGTCCCTGCCCTTGGCAGGTGGTGGAACAGGATGAGCTTTAAGGTACCCTCCAACCCAAACCATTCCATGATTTTATGATTCCATGATTCTCTGACGCAAGGATTGCTCAGTGTGAGGGTTTCCTTGTATCCCTCAGCTCTAGCAGCAAAATCAGCCTCAAACAGCTTCACCAACAGCAAATTCACCCAGTGCTCTGGGCAAGGTGATCCCTGGGTGAGGATTTGAGCTGATGGTGCTGTGGGTGCTCCAGCTCTGTCCACCCTGGGCTGCTCCTCATCCTCTGCAGAACACGCTCAGTTCTCACCTCTCCACTGGGGTGTGGAGTTGCAGCTCCTTGCCTGCTGGCTCCTCTGAGCTGTCACACATAGGTGGGTGTGAGATCAAGAAAGATACGAGCAATTCAGGCCTGCTGCAGGCTCCGGAGCAGCGGCAGGAGCTGGCGGGGGTGCTCTGGAGCGGCGCAGAGGCCGCTGCTGTGGGGCTGGGACGCGCCCCGGGTGCTCAAGGGCACTGCTCCAGGGGCTGTGTGCCGCGGGCTCCAGCAGTCCCCGGCTGGGTGAGGCTCCCTGGATGTCCCTGTGCCCTTCCACAAGAAACCCCAAGGCCGTGGGACTGCTCCCAGTGCCACAGGGGCAGGTGGGGCTTGTATCCAAGAGGGACTGTGGAGGCTCAAGTGATTTTGGGATAATCCCATCCATGTCTTCCTCCTCCTGTCTTCTGCTCCTGCTGTTCCCTGGACTGAGGGCAGCTCTGGGCACTCGGCTTTGTCCCAGTCCCAGTCTTCAGGGTGACTCTATCCAGCAGCACCCAGGGTGGCTGGTACCCAGTGGCCAAGATGTTTTCCTGGCCCTGGTGATCCCTCCTTCTGGAGCTGGCCTCGGGGGTGTGCAGGGCCTGGTGAGTCCAGGCTTTCACCAAAGCCACCACCTTAACATGGTGATGTCCATCTGAACCTCCCAGCCACAGGCTCCCTCCCTTCCCAGCAGCACCTCAGGGAAGGGGGCTCTGGTCCTGCTCTCTACCTCACTCCCCTCCTCCCAGGGGGCTATTTTAAGCTGGATCCACACGGCATGGGGGTGGGATGACTGATGGGATCCACACGGCCGCATGGGCTGAGGAGCTGGGGGCTGCAGTTCCCCAAGTGAGGAGCAATGTGTTCCTTCCTCCCCCTGGACACACCCACGTCCCCCTGATCCCTCCCAGCCCCACCTGAGCCTCCTCTACCTGCAAATCTCCCACCCACTCTCTGTGTCTGCTCAAGGTCACCCCTCCCTAGGGCCACCTCCTGCTCTGCGCCCCTGTGTCCCGCTGATGTTTGTGTTTGAAATCCCAAATCCAGTGCAGTGGGGTGAGCTGAGCCTTTTTCCTCGGACTGCACCAGAGATCCAGGCAGGAGGAACCGAAACCCTCCATGCTGATCCAACAGAGTCTGTGCAGAGCGGATCAGAGCATCCCAAAGACCATCAGTGGTGTGGGAAATGCCATTAGGGATGTGGGAAATGCCTTCACTAAGGTGGGCTCCATCTCCTTCAGCTCCAGGGGGACCAGTGGAGACGTTTCCTTGCAGGGGCAGGTCCTGCCCTGGGCTGGGGTCTGGCATGGTCATCACTGGACAGGCATCTCCAGAGATGAGCAGGTTTTGGAGTCAAGGTATTACTGAGAGGGAATATCTGCTAAGCTTCATGTCCCAGCTAAATGAGAGCTTAATGAAATAATTCTAAAATTCTTGCAGTGAAACATATTTTTTCCACTCTCAGCTCTGGAAATAGATGATCCATTTTAGCTGCAGCTCTCAGAAAGCTTTCCCTAAAATAGCCAATGTGTTAAATTTCAGCCCCTAAAGGTAATATTTTGATTGACTGTAATGGGGCCAGCAGAGGAATCTAATGAGCTTCCAGTTGTCAAAATGAATGGAGATTAAATACCTTATAAAAAGCCTGAGACAAGTTACCTGAATGTAATTCCTGCCCTCCTCACACCTCCTCCTTCATGGCTTTTCTCATTATTATTTTGCAAAACAGTATGTTCAGACACAGAAAGCTTGTAGGACTTTTGACAGTGTGGAAAAGGAAATAAAGAACTCATTGTCACTAATATAATTTCAGCTACTGTCATCCCAAAGGATTGTAACAAAGGCAAACACAGAAGGTTCTTACAAAAATATTTATTTTTGATATCTGAATTGAATTTCATATCAAAAATACAGTTACTTAAATACAAAAAGTATAACCTGAGTCTACATTTTAAAAAATACATCTATTAAATAAAATTATTTTAATCTCAGAGTTATTGCACCTGATGCCTCACCTATAAAAAATTAAATAGCACAACATTAAGTTAGATTTTGGAATATTTTCAGTCTCTCAGCTAGCTCTAAATTACATTGAAGCACTTCCAGTGGACCCCAGCTGGTAATGCTCGCCCATCCTGGCAGCTGGGGACATGGAGCAGCTGGATCTGTCCAGGACCTTACGCCAGCTCTAGCTCATTCACGTACTTCTGGACCCAGTCCTCCATGGGGTTGGCACAGACTTCCCGGCCCTTCTGGGTGATAAACCTGTGGGGTGAGAGGAGGTCAGTTTTTGGTGGGAGAGCACTGAATGGAGAATCACAGAATCATGGAATTATGGAATGGTTTGGGCTGGAAGGCACCTGAAAGCTCATCCAGTTCCACCCCCTGCCATGGGCAGGGACACCTTCCACTGTCCCAGGTTGCTCCAAGCCCCATCCAACCTGGCCTGGACACTTCCAGAGCTGGGACAAGAGCCCTGCCCAAGCCCAGCCTCTCCCACAGATGAGCAGCTCCATGCCTTGCCCATCCTACCCAGCAGCCACCAGTTTTATCTGCAAAGGGGTAGAGCAGGACCAGTGAGAGGCTTCTGTGCTCCAAGCGTCACCTTGTACTTCTTGTCTACCCCAGCCTTCATTCCTTGTCTTTGGAAAAGGGGCCTTTCCCTCCCCGGCTCCTCATCCTAAAACCACCCCTGCCCTGGAGGAGGGACTTACACAATGGCAGGCTGGGGGCACTGGCTGTTGGTATCGTAGTAATCCTTCACGAAGCTGCGGGGCAGCTGCCGGGAGATGTAGGAGAAGCAGCAGGAGGTCGGTGGGTCGGAGCCAACTGCGAAGGGCAAAGACAGTCATGAGCACTGGCAAGGGATGGGGAACAGGGCAGGGAGCTCTGATGGGGATCACCCATCTCTGGGTCTGGGGAGCAGGGATGATGTGGAGGAGGAAGAGAAAAGATGTGGTCTTTTTTCTTCTTCTTCCTTCAGTTGTTTCCCTGTTGGGTTCACCCTGAGCTGGCATTGACACAGCCCATGCCACCAGGCAACATGTCCCAGTCCAAACCTGGCCATCCCTAGCCCTCCTCAGGGTGCCCACATTTGACCTCTGTANGGGGGGGGGGGGGGGGCATGGTTGTGGTTTTACCCTGAAAAGGGTAAAAAAACCTTTAGGTTTTATGCTAACGGTTTTTGAGCTATGCCTGTCCCACAGCCCTGGAGCACCTGCCAGAAGATAGTGGGAGAGAGGGGAGACCCGGAGTGGAAGTGCTGGTAGAAAGGACCATCCCAGCAGTGACATCTCTTCTGTCTCCATTTAGGGAGGGTGGGGAGAACCCGGACTTACGTGGAGCAGCAGAGGTCTGGTAGCAGAAGGCAGCGATGAGGATGGTGAGGGCGACCACAGACACCTTCATATCGGTGGAGAAGTGGTGGCTGGAGCTGGAGCAGGAAAGGGAAGCTTGGAAGGCTCTTTGCTGTCTGATGCTAAAACCATCAGCAGCCCCTCAATTTATGGGCCAAGAGGTCCGCACAGTGGCTTGCGTAGGCATGGTGGAATTTCCACCAGAGTCCACTCATGGTGCAGTCTCGTGATGGAACAGAGCAACCCCAGCCCCGGAAGAGTGAAGCTCCCTGCTCGATTCAGTGCCTCCCCAGTGACACAGGATATGAAACAGTCACTGTGGCTATTTCTGCTTCTCTCATGCCTGTCCTTTAGTAAGAAGTTCCTCTATGGAGGTTCCTGCATTTGCTAAGTCCCCTTTTTACCCAACCTTCCCAGGCAGCTCAGAGGGGAGAGCGTATCCATGCAAGAGCTGTGCTGGAGGGCCCAGGAGCATCCATGGGATGAGGATGGTTAGGGAAAAAGAGACTAAAGTCTCCTTTACCATGGAATTCTCCCCTCCCATATCAGCAAAGCTGTTGCTGCCCCAGGAGCAGGAGGTGGGAGCTGTCACCAGTGTCCTGCATGTGCTCTCCACAGTTGGAGGTGGCTCAGGCCAGGTCCTGCAGGCACTGGCATAGGTAGTGGTGGGCATGAAAGAGGAGTCTCAGAAGCTGAAACACTCAAGTTTCCCCCTCAGTTTAAGGGAGAGGAGAGCTGAGATGGGCTATTTGTTATCTCCTGGAGCTGCCTGATGCTCTCCAGGTCCCATGAGGAGACATTTTAGATTATACAATTATATGTCTAGATTAGACAATTTAGATTATACAGTTAAAATTCAAGGGCTACTGGTAGTCTGGGCATGGGGATGCAGACATATGAAAGAAGTGTGGATACTTGTAACCCTGAAGATGAGGCAGAAGTAGTTCCAGGAGCAGGGTGAGGAAGGAAACAGTTCTTCTGAAAATGAGGAGCAGATTAACTGTGGGGTGAGAGCATTGGCAGAAACTGGGATGCTGGGAAGAAAAGAGTATCCTGTCTCAGCTGATGAGAGCAAATGACCACAGACTGGGGAAGCAGTACAATGTATGGGAGAAAGTAAGAGCTCTGTGACGGCTGGGCAAGGGCTGGGACAGGGATGGTTCAGTGGGAAGAAGCCACCAGTCTCCACACAGAGAGCCATGGAGGTCTAACAGACTCCCTGAGGAGGAGAAGGAAGGCCAGGCAGGGAGTTGATGAGTGCTCTGGGAAGAGCTGAGGGCTGTCCAGCTGGAGTGAGATGTTCCTAGGAGGATATCTGTTCTCTACAGGAAAGCATACATTCCTGGGGAATGTCTCCATTTTATTATTTTCAAGACATCATGGAGTGGTGATGTCTTGACAGACATTTCCTGAAAGCCAGTGGAAGGTTTATAATGTAAAGTGGAGCAACCCAACCTCACCCCAGCACCTCTGCACTCCCCCCGGCAGCGCTGGGCCCTGACTCATCCTGTTTCTATTAAAGGTTTCCAGCTACTGCCCCAGGAACCTTCTGTAAATAACCTGGTGTTTTCCCGATATCCTTCAGCCCTCCACCAGCTGTGCTGGGTTAGCTCCGTGCAGGTGAACTGCCCTGCTCCAGGCAGGCAGCGAGGACAAGGCACAGGAGAAGGCCCAGACTTGTCCCACCCTCAGGGAGGCTCCTGCTGGGAGCTGTGGTGGTATCTCTTAGCCAGGCTGGGGAGGGGAGATCTACCCCACGGAGCAAATACAGCTCTTGCCAAGCTGTGCATCCCCTTTCACAGCTGATCTGGCCCGTTTCCATATTTCCCTCTGCAGAGAGGCACTTTGCAGGCTCACTTATCAGTCCAGATCCCATTCCCTCACTCTGTTTGTCATCTTGCTTGTCCCCAGATATCCTGGGAAGATGAGGAAAAAGCTGCCTCCACATGCAGGGCACCCAGCCAGGCAGGAGGCGGGAACCTGGCGTTCCGATGGACGCCAGCTGGGCTGGGAGGGAGTGAGCGTCAGCACACTTGGATCCTGTCTGGGTGCTCAGGGAATATAACTTGTACTTGGATGCAGGAGCATGGTTTGCCTCTGAGCTGTTCACTCTCACTGAGCCTTCGAGCATCCGTGGGTTGTGCCTGGAGATCCGGCACCTAGAGCCACCTGCTCCTGTCCTGCTCCCGAGGCACATGGTGCCAAAATGGAGAAATGTTCTGCTAAAAGACGAGTTTCATGAAAACGGAAGAATTAGTTTGGGATCTGCTTTGATTGTCCAAATGTTTTCAATGAGGGATTTTCCCTTTCAGGCAGCTGGACACCTCTGTGCCTTAATCCCTTTGTCAGCAAGCACATGCCAAATTATTTTGGAATCTCGGGGACTATTTGAAATTAATAAAAGCAAAAATTTCCTTAGTTTAGCTGAGTCAGTTTAGGATCAGTTGAGTTTAGGTAATGTGTGTTACAGGTGACTTGTAAGGGCTGAAACTTTCCTACTGCTGAGAGCCAAAAATAACCCCAAAGCCAAGTTGCTTGGTTTCTAGGAATCTAATTCTTCCTTAGAAATCTGACAAAGGCTCCTGCTCTGCCAGATCGTGGCCAGCTGGATGGAGGTGGGAGGCTACAGTCATGCCAGGGATGCCCTGGGATGTGGCAACATGCTCCTAAAAATGTTTCCTTACCCACTTCCCACATTCCAGTGATGATGAAAAGAGAAAGTCATCTCTTCCAGCTCTTCTCTCTCTTAGGAAGGGAGATTGAGTGTCTCAGATGAGGAACCATCTTCCCTGGGAGGTGCCTTGAGACATGAAGCTGGCCATGGAAGAGTGGGAAAAGTGGGCTGGAGTGTCTCTGGGGGGATTAATTTAATTACCCAGAAAAGTGGTGGTGTAAAAAGGAAGTTTTCCCATCAGTTGGTTTCAGAATTCCTGACCCAGCAGGCAGTGCTTGGAGTCAGTGAGATTTGCCATCTGAAGGAGTCTGGCTGATGTTGCCCTGTTTTACATAGAGGGATATGATTGAGGTTTTCTACAAGTCCCCCAAAAAATTCCAGGAGAAAGTGCTAAATAAAGGAAATGCCCAAAATAAATTTAGTGACAGCAGAAATAGGGAAATTCTCTGTCTTGAATGAAAGGGGAACCTGGAAAAAACTGATGAGACTGGCTGATGTAAGTTGCTATTTATAGCAGGGTTTAATGCTGAGGAATTGGGATTCACTCAGAAAAGGAAGTAATTAAAGATGTCCTGAGTTCAGAAATTGCCCTTAAGCCAAGATCCACCAACCCCTGCAGCTCCATCCTGTCCTGCTCCAGCTCCAGCACCGGTGACATTACGTCAGTGTCCAGAAATTGCACCCCCACCATTCCTAACATTTCTGGAGAAATGTTGGAATTTTTTAGATCATATCACATCCTGGAACTGACTCCAGTAAGAGCCTGTGCCTGTGGGAGTGACTGGGGACCATCTGTCTCCAGTGTCGTGGGTCCAGGGGAGAGCACAGCCAACTTGGCTGCTCACCTTTGGCTGGTTTCACAGAAAACACTTTGTGTTTCCCCAAAGTCGTGTCAGGACAGGAAGCTGGTCATAGCTGATAAGAAATGTGTATCTTGATAAGGGTCCCATCCTTCTCCACCAAAGGCATTTTAAATGTCTTTTTTAAATGCCATTTAAAATAAATAAAATATTCCAGGGGACGCTCTTCTTTCTAATGGCTGATGCCTCAGATTTTTCCTAGCCTTTCTTTTGAAGCAGAGCAAACCAGAGTGTACAGTATTTCAAAGCAAATTTAAGTGTAATAAAAAAGCCTCTTTGCTCCACCCCCCTCTGCATTCTTGGCATGAAAAGAAAGAAACAGGGAAAACCTGAGTTTTTGCGATTGTTGAGGCTTGGGGAGGTGACTGTGGGGCTGTGCCCCTGGTTCACCCTGACTGCTGGCTCCAGGAGCTGGGACATACCCAACCCACCCCCTTCAGCATCCCTCAAACCCCAAATGTCTGGGAGGACCAGACAAAGTGTCTCTGCTGGGGCTGCATCCTCTGCCCACCTCACTCAGATCGTTGGTGAGTGCCCCAGGAAGAGCAAGGAGGATCAGGCTGAAACTTCAGAGCTCTCCTAGGATGGAAACTAAAAGAGGGGAGAGTTAGAATAGATATGAGGAAGAAATTGTTCCCTGGGAAGGTGGGCAGGCCCTGGCACAGGGTGCCCAGAGCAGCTGTGGCTGCCCCTGGATCCCTGGCAGTGCCCAAGGCCAGGCTGGACACTGGGGCTGGGAGCAGCCTGGGACAGTGGGAGGTGTCCCTGCCCATGGCAGGGGTGGAACAAGGTGGTCTTTATGGTGCCCTCCAACTCTTTGCTTCTATGATTCTATGAAAACCAAACCAACTTTTCATGAACCCAGTGGGCCTTGTCTGCTCATTATAAGCGAGGAAAAATGAAAATAAACAAGATACAAATAGTTTTCATTTTCATTGGTGCTCCTGGTGTGTAGATTTCTAGGCTTTTTTGGGTGGGATGGGTGGAGGTGGCCCCAGGGAGCATGGGATGTCTGGCTGATCCCCACAGGTTAGAACCACAACCTCCCCTGAGAGCAGGGATAACCTTTAAACTTGTCAGGGCCATTGCCACAGCTGGAGGACTTCTCTAATCGTGGAATCATGGAATCATATAGGCTGGAAAAGGCCTCTGAGATCATCGAGTGCAACCATTCTCCAAGCATTACCAGGGCCACCACTAACCCAGGTCCCCAAGTGCCACATCCACACATCTGTTAAACCCCTCCAGGGGTGGGCACAGTGCTGGCCCCTCTCTGCAGAGTCCTGGCAGGGCTGTGTCGCTGTGAGGAGGTCGGAGCCCTGCGGGAGGTGTGAGCCCCAGTCCCACAGCGAGGTGTGAGCTCTGCAGCTGCCAGGAACAGCCGTGGTCATGCAGTGGTGTTTACTGGCCTCATGATTTATTCAAAGCTGTGAAACCACTTCCCACGTGTGGGGCTGTTTGGAGGTTGGGGTGCTCAGCAGCATTTCTCTGAAGTGCAGGTCCTGTCCCCCATGATGTGGAGGGTTTTGCCACCCCAGATGGGTTTGTGCCCTTCAAAGGGGATATTGTCTGGCTGCCCCAGCTAGCACAGGCTGTGCCTGGCACCCGCATCTCCTGGGAGAGAGGGGAGGGCTCGGGGAGTTTTGGCACTGCTCACTGATGTGCCACAGCTCCACAGCATCTCTTGCATCCCTTCGTGGCCCTGCAGCCTCCCCCTGTGGGCCCCTGCATCCTTCCACAGACCCACAGCCTCTCCTGCATACCCCACAGCCTCCACAGCCACAGCATCCCCATCCCTCCCCAGCGCCAGGCTTCCTGCATCCCTTGGGGACCATGCAGGGATGTGCAGCCACACGCTGGGACTTGCTGGGCTCAGTTTGTGAGTGGGAGTAGAGGGACCTGGGCTCGATCATGGATCACCTGAGGGACAGTTCTGTGACCCCCAGAGCACCTCAGCTCTTCCCCAGGTGAAGCCACCAGCATGTCCCAAATGGATCATCTCATTCCCCAGAGCTTGCATCCTCTTGTGGACTCCAGGTCCCCAAGTGCCACATCCACACATCTAACAGGGATGGAATAATATTCCTTTCTGTGCTCCAAGGTCCTTCAGTGCCAGGGCTGGGATAGTGCAGCCCCCACAGGTGAGCTGTGCCCCAGGGCGAGGCTGACAAACCCCCCCATGGGGGACAGGCCTCACCATCACCCATGGGCAAAGTACCCCCATGCCCCTGCCCTGTGTTCTTGGCTTTGTGACCTATGGCTCTCGGCGAGGGCAGGATTTCAGGGGAGCTTGAAGGAGTTTGAAAGCTTCTGGGCTAATCCTTGTCACTGTTTGTATACCATGGGGTGAAGACTCAGCACCCCCATACCATCCTTCCCTATGCTCTTCTTTAAATAATTTTAGCTTTCTATTTCTACCCTGCCTGCACCAAAATAAACGTCACACCCTGGTCGGGTGAGGCTAAAGTGGTAAAGAATGGCTCGTTTCCAGGAATAATAAAGGAAGTTTGAGAGACGTCAGCTCCTAAACACTCAAACTGCAGGAACTGCAATAGCAGAGGGCTCTGGGATTTGCCAGAGAAGCGAAAACCAGTGGACAGAAGCAGAAAACCGAGAGCAGAAACTGGCCCGGAGGTCGGCAAGGGCGGCTCGCTGGGGATTATCCTGGCAGGAGCTCCAGGGGTGGCAGCCGGTGACTCGAAGCTGAAGCCCCGCGGGCGGGGGTTGTCAGTGGTGGGGGGGAGGTGCCCCCCCCTTTCCAGGAGGCTTCCCAGCATTCTGGGGGAAATGGCAGCGCCGCTGACAAAGCAGCTCTGTCGGCATCCACTGCTGACACAACCAAGGGGCTGCAGCTGCAGCAGCTCCTTGCAGCACCTCCTCCTCCTCCTCTGCCTCCTCCTCCTGCTCTTCAGCCTCTTCCTCCTTCTTCAGCTCCTCACGTTTAGCTGTGCTTTCTTTTCTGACACTGACCATCTCAGAGCTTCCAGGTGAAAGACAGAGCGGCAGGTCCCATCACAGCCACCACGCCTCTGCACATCCCCCTGTGCCCCGTGCACATGATCAGCCTCATGGTTTGTGCCTTGCAGGCAGCAGCTGGTGAGCAGAAGGTGCGAAGTTCCCATGAGCGAAGCTGTCGCTGGCTGGTGCCAGCCACAGGGTGCCTTTCTGCAGCCAAAGCCTCTGTCACCACTCCACGCAGCGCTGGCGTTTGTCACTTCCCCAAGCACACACTCGCATGTGAGTTGCAAGAACAGAGGAACATAAAACTCCCACTGCTGGTTTCTGAACGAATTATTTCTGTGGCAAAAAGCCACAATTTGGTTTTTTCAGCAGCAGTTCAGCCAAAAGCTGGAGCCACTTCTTGTTCTGCGCTGAGCTGATCAGACTTACCAGGGGAACAAAGAGCTGATCCTGCCAGAGCTTGTTTCTGGCAAAATTCACCACCTTCCTGGATATCCATGTCAGGACTTAGAGAGCCTTTGTCCCCTCTAAAAGCACATACTTGGCCGCTCTGGTGAGGTCTCTGTCCAGACGAGGATGAGCCACAGCCGGGAGCACCAGGGATGTAATACAGGACAAGACCACGAGGGAAAGGAGGAATGCAAAACAAATCCTCCCCATGGGGAAAGCACGGGAAGGAGTGGACCATCACCAGTCTCAGGAGCCTCCAACCTTCTTCTTTCAGTCCCTGTTGGGGGCAAGCCAGCTAGTGAAGGACAGTACCTCCATTGCTCTTGTGCAGCTCCAGGGTAGCCAAGCAGCTGGTTTAGACTCCTGGAGAGAAAATCCAGGCTCAGGAACACAACCAGAGGCCTGAGCATCCTCTCTGCAGTGGAAGGGTCTTTTACTACGTGCCCAGAATGTGCCAGGGCATCAGGAAGCCTAGGTCATCCCTCTCCCTGCTCCCCAAGGAGCTGCCCTGAGTTGCTGGCCTGCTGAGACTTGAAAGTCTCTCCCATGTCAGGCAGGTTGTCCCCCACTTTCTTCTCACCTCTTTAGCCAGAAAATCCATTTTCTACCCAAGGCATCTTTTGGAGGGAGTGGCTGAGGCTGGCAAAATGTCTCAGGTGTGGCAAACCCCTTCTGGCAGTGACCTCCCTGCTCCCAGGTGGGATCCTGCCCTTTGGAATGCCTGTGACTGCCAAGGGCAAACTGATGAAGGGTGGATTAATTAAACTGCAGTGAGAGAGGCTGAGAATGGGCTGGACACTGTGCTTAGAGGGTTGTGATCTATGGCACAAAGTCCAGCTGGAGGCCAGGCAGCAGCAGGGAATTGATACTGGGTAATCCTTAATATCTTTATGTCCTGGCTGATGGGACGAAGGGCACCCTCAGCGAGCTGGCAGGTGACACAAAGCTGGGAGGAGGGGTTGTCACGCTAGAGGGATATACTACCATCATAGAATCATGGAATGTACTGGGATCAAAGAGACTTTAAAACCCATCCAGGTCAGCCCCCCTGCCATGGGCGGGGACACCTTCCACTGTCCCAGGTTGCTCCAAGCCCCCTCCAGCCTGGCCTGGACACTGCCAGGGATCCAGGGGCAGCCACAGCTGCTCTGGGCACTCTGTGCCAGGGCCTGCCCACCCTCACAGAGAAGAATTTCCTGCTAATATTTAATCTTAATCTCCCTTTTTTAAAAAAAAAGTTTAAAGATGTTCCCTCTTGTCCTATCACTATTGGCCTGTGTAAAATCCATGGAGACCTCGTCAGGCTGGAGAAGTGGGAGGACAAAAACCTCACGAAGTTCAACAAGAAGTGCAAAGTCCTGACCCTGGGAAGGAACATCCCCAGGCACCAGTGTATGGCAGTGCTGGCCAGCTGGAATGCAGCTTGGCACAAAAGGTCCTGAGGCTCCTAGTGGACACTAGACTGGACAGGAGCAGCAATGTGCCCTTGCTACCAAAATTCCAACAGGTTCCTGGGCTGCATGAAGAGGAGCATTGACAGCAGGACAAAGGAGGGNCTTGTCCTATCACTATTGGCCTGTGTAAAATCCATGGAGACCTCGTCAGGCTGGAGAAGTGGGAGGACAAAAACCTCACGAAGTTCAACAAGAAGTGCAAAGTCCTGACCCTGGGAAGGAACATCCCCAGGCACCAGTGTATGGCAGTGCTGGCCAGCTGGAATGCAGCTTGGCACAAAGGGTCCTGAGGCTCCTAGTGGACACTAGACTGGACAGGAGCAGCAATGTGCCCTTGCTACCAAAATTCCAACAGGTTCCTGGGCTGCATGAAGAGGAGCATTGACAGCAGGACAAAGGAGGGGACCCTTCCCCTCTACTCAGCACTGGTGAGGCTGTTCCTCAAGTGCTGGGTCCAGTTCTGGGCTCCCCAGGGTTAGAGACATGTGGATGTACTGGAGAGTCCAGCAAAGGGCCACAGAGATGATGAAGAGACAGGAGCATCTCTCCAGGAAGGAGATGCTGGTACAGCTCAGGCTGGAGAAGGCTCAGGGGATTCTTACCAATGTGTGTGGAGCAAAGTAGATGCAGCCCAACTCTCTGCAGTGGTGGCCACTGACAGAACAAGAGGCAATGAGAAATTCTGTTTAAACACCAGATAAAACTTTATTGCACTCTGAAACAGGCTGTCCAGAGAGGCTGTGGAGTCTCACAGCCCACCTGGACATGGTCCTGGATGAATTCCAGCCTCAGCTCCTCGCCAGCCCTGTGGGTGTGGGGAGGGCAGGAAGAGTGTTTTGGGTGGTGCTCGGTGCAGCCACCCCTGAGCTCAGGGGCAGCAGCTCAGCAGTCTCTGGCGAACACCCAACACACATGGCATAAGAGCACTTCTGTGCTGCCCATTGGGGTTTTTTCCAGAGCTGCATAATCTTATGCAAATACTGTCTTTCCCTACACAGCCTCACAGGGAAACCGCCCCTGGAGTCCAGAGGGACCGTTCTCCTCTTTGTGGCCGGGCCACTTGGCACATTTTAGTTTCCTTTTAATTTGAATAAAGAAAAAATGAATGCTGAGTCACTTGGCATTGTGAACCATATTCCATTCTGCCTAACTTCTTCCTCTAATTCCCTTCAGCTGTTTCACTTTCATGTCATCCTTTATCATCATCCTGGAATTTCCATTTCAGCTTCTTCCAGCTGCCTCCAGGACTCCCTTTTAAAAGGGGGCTGAATCCAGCTGCTGCACACTGAGCTGCATCTTCCAGAGCTTCTGCTCCTGCTCCAACAGCCCTCACTCAATGGAAAGATGAAGGTCTCTGCAGCTGGATTGGCTCTTCTCCTCATTTCAGCCTCCTTCTCCCAAACTTTCTCTGGCCCAGGTGAGTCCTGCTTTTTCATTTGTGAAGGGACAACAGATCTGAGCCTTCAGTGTTATTTCTCCATTGAGCTCCCTTGGCAGATAACTGGGAATTTTTCAGCATTTGTGCCACTCTCCACTCTGCCCAGAGATCAGCTGCATGTAGGAACCCTAGAATTAGAAAACCATCCATCCATCCATCCATCCATCCATCCATCCATCCATCCATCCATCCACCCTAGCTCAGAGTACTTATTCCTGGTTAGAGTTGAGGGATTTCAGCCTCTGTCCTGGGGCTGGAGGAGTTGCGGAAGTGAAACTCTGAGCAAGGGCAGGATGAGAATCTCCCACAGTGCCTCGATACTGCTCATGGCCTTGGACCAGATGATCCCCAATGTCCATTTCAACCTTAATTATTCTCTAATTCCTCACTGCTTTCCCTGCCAGCACAGCTCCCAGCGCTCACATTTCTTCCTTTGCCTCTTCCAGCTGCAGTTGACCCCTCAAACTGCTGTATCAGATATACACGGCACAAGCTCCCGTGGAGGCTCGTCCAGCGTCACTACATCACAGGCAGCAGCTGTGCCCTGAGGGCCGTTGTGTGAGTGCCAGCACATGGGACAGGGTGGGGACGACTGCTGCAGGGGGTGGGCAGGTGACCAGCTCTGCATGGCAAGGAGGGCTGTAGGAACAGAGCAGGAGAGGGGAATACCAAGGAGAAAGGGCTCACACAGGGTCTGCTAGGGATGCTCATGTGGGGATTCCCAGGGGTGCTCCTGGAGTAGTGGAGGAGGCAGTGTGGGAAAAGGGATGGGAGTGGAGAGCATCACAGCATAGGGGAAAACCTCTTGCAATGCTCAAAGCTGGGATCCAGGCTCTCCTGGGAAGCAGGTGTGAGCAGAGATCTAACATGTCCCATCCCTGTTCTGCAGGTTTGTCACAAAGGAAGGCCGTGAGGTCTGTGCCAATCCCCAAAACACCTGGGTCCAAAAATACATGCAAATCTTGGAGCAGAACTGAGCCAAGCAGAGTGGCAAGTGTAGCTGCTGTCATGGACAAGTCACGTTATCCTGAGCTCCAGCCATGGAGCAGGACCCTGGGACAACAGGAGCTGCAGGAGCATCTGCAGGTGTCCCCAGGGGACTGCTGGAGGGACACCTTGTGTTCAGGGCTGCTGCTCATCCTTGGCTTGCACGGAGCAGGCTGCAGCCTCATCCCTCTGGCCTGACCCCAGGCCCATGGGACTGCACCTTGGCTGTTGTATTTGAAGTTTTTAAAGAAATTATCATATAGGACAGTCAGTCCCTTTTTCCCTGTGGATAATGATGTTATTTATAGGGGGGTGACAGGGAGGGTATTTATAGGAGGGTGACCCAGTGTTGGATGATGGGGGACCCTGGCTGATACACGTGAACTCGTGATCCTGGAGAATAAAGAATTTGGAGAAAACCTTTGCTTTTTCCCTTTTATGTACCTCTGTGTGGTGTTCACCTGCACACACAGAACATCCCTCTGGGACATCTGAGCCTCTATAGGACACATGAAGATGGAAAATGGTTTGAGGCAAACCCATAAAGTTTCCATACTGCAGACTCAGGAACATACTCCAAAACCTCATTCCCCCGCTGCACACACCCCCACTCGCCACATCGTCTACAGAATTAGACATGTTTGTACCCACATGTGGGACTTTCACACACATGAATCTGCTCTCCACCCTCCCCAGGCACATCCCACACACTTGCTGCTCCCAACCCCACACACCCTGCCTCAGACTGGTCCCTGAGTGTGCAGTAAGTGGTGCTGAGATCAGCAGTGCTACCTGGAGGGGGACAGGGACCCCGTCTTTCATTCTGACCACCCCAGTGGGGGTTGTTCCTCACTTTCCCACCTGTAAAACAAAGAGAAAGGTCCAGCTCTTGCTGCAGGGGTAAAAGAACCAGCAGAAAACCTGCTGCAGTTGTTCTCAGGATGCAGCTTTCCATGGGGACATGAATGGGCTGGAGCAGGTCCCGAGGTAAAAGGGCAGTGCAGGGCACAGCTTGTCCATAGAGACCATGCTCAGGGATCCTTGACATCGGCACTCTGGGAAGAAATCCCAGAAGGATTTGGATTGTAAAAGACTTAAAGCTCATCTCATTTCACCCCTGCCATGGGCAGGGACACCTTCCACTAGAGCACTATGCTCTAAGCGCCATCCAACCTGGCCTGGAACACTTCCAGGGATGGGGCAGCCACAGCTTCTCTGGGCACCCTGTGCCAGGGCATCACCACCCTCACAGGGAAGAATTTCTTCCCAATGTCCATTTTAAATTTACCTCCTTCAGTGTAATACCATTCCCCTTTGTCCTGCAGCAACAGGCCGTGCTAAAAGTTTTGTCCCCATCTTTCTTACAGACCCCCCCCTCAAGTGCCCCTACAGCATAGCCCAGAGCTGGCCTGGCCTTGCCCACATCCCATTCTTCTTCCTAAAGCAGAAAAAAGCTTTCTCTTAGTGTTTATTTTTTCCTGTTGCAGATTTGGCAACTCTGAGGCTGGAAAAGCACCTCTGTGTTGTCTTGTGATTTCTATATAGTCTTGTGTTTTCCGGGAAGGAAAGCTGGCTGCAGACAAGAGGGATACCCAAGGAGCAGCATCCCAGCAAAGGGCAGCCCAGCCCGGTACCATTCTGTGTCCCAGGAGATGGTGCTGGGCTGGGGGAATATGTGGGGAGGTGAAAATCTGCGGGGGGTGCATCCTGAGTGGGGCTACCTCACTGCGCTGTGAAACCCTGGAGCAGAGCGGTTGGTGGATGGACAGGAGCACATGAAGACCCCAGGAACGGGGTGCTGGGTGTCTCCTCTACTCCTGAGGACATCCCAACCCCAAGTTTGGTGCTGCAGAGGTACTGCAGGAGCCCCTGCTCTGGAACCCTGAGTGCTGAGAGGGGATGGAGGATGGATGTTTTGGAACAAGGGAAATTCCAGGGAGTACTGGGGTTTATCCCATGCCCAGGATGCACGGACAGGCTGGAGAGGCTGGATCTTCTGGTGCTGCAGCTGCCTCCCCTCCAGACAGTCCCTGGCTGTGTGCCCAGGCACTTGTGGGAATTTCCCTCTCAAGCCTTTCTGGTTTCAGTTTCCAGTTGCTGGACTTAGGGAACGTTTCCTTCACTGCCTGCAGTGGCAGAAAGCATCAGGAGATCAGAAGACCTTCATGGTTCCATGGGCAAAACACTTGATAGCCTGGTTTTCTCTGGCCTTTTTGAGAGCATCAACCCTGTGGCTGTTCCCTCTGTCCCAGCTTCACTTGAAGAAGCCCTGGAAAGAGAGAGGAGCCATGGAGACCCTCAGTCCCAAGGTCCACATTGTCTCCCTGCTGGTCTCTGCTCCCAATTCCATCATGAACATCCTGGCATGGCCCCTCACTGCCATTCCTGGAGAGCTGATGCTTTGAACTTGGCCTCACACCTCAGCCTCTTCAATTCCTGTCTTTTCAACCTGCACTGGCCACTTCCTCCAAGAATCCTTTCTCCTATACCCACTCATTTACATGTCCCATCCCTGATGCTACCCCATGGAAAGTGTGGGCTGGATGGAGCAGTGCTAAGCAGAAACATAGTCTGTGTGATGGGAACTTGAAGGTCTCTCTGAGCCTTGTTTCTCACCTTGTTGCTGCTCTTCTTTCCCAATCCTGCTCTGGTCCACTTGAGTCCACCCACCCGGACCCACAGAATCACTAAGGTTGGAAAACACCTCTAGGATGGTCGCTCCAGACATTCCCCCAGCACTGCCAAGCCCACCACTGACCCACGTCCCTGAGGGCCACATCCACACATCTGTTAAATGCCTCCAGGGATGGGGACTCTGCCCCTGCCCTGGGCAGAGGTGATGATGAGCAAGGGGAGGTCAGGAGACAACCTGAGCATCTGCAGACTGGCACCAGTGGGGCTTGGAGGTGCTCTACAGGATTTTATCTCACACTGGTTTTCTTGGCCCTGATTATTGGAGGTCATTTGTTGCTGGACATGAGCGGGGCCTGAAGAAATTGCTGCCAGGAGTGATGGAGTGGAAAATGCTGGAAAATGTCCTTGGAGGTGAAGACTTGACCTGCCAAGCTGCCAGGTGGAGATACTCTTGTCCAAGGGGTGATACAAAAGCTTCTGAACTTTTGCTTTAGCCAGCTCTGATGGATACAGCCCAAATTGTTCCAGTCCCCTGCAGAGCTTCAGCGCAGGGAGGTGGGACTGGCAGTTTCGTTTTCTACCCACAAAGTAATCAGCCAGTTTTAAATGTCAACCACAGGCTGATAAAGTGCTTTTGTTGGTTTTACTTTGTGCTTTTTTAAACAAAATTCTTGTTTCCTTCCCCAAAAAGCTTCAGAACAACAGTGAATTGGTGCCTGTCTTGCAATGAACACTAACAGAGCATCCCAAGAGCTAAGCCTGCCTCAGGCTGCATTCCCAGAGGAGCCTGTGCCAGGGATGTGGTCCCGGCCACCCCTGCTTTCTTCTCACCATAAGGACTCCCCCGAATCTCCACACTGAGATTTCCAGGCATTCCTTTGCCAAATCTGCAGTGGCAAAGCCCCACCAGCTCCCTGCCTTGGCTATGGTGGGGGGAAGAAGTTCTGGCTCCACATCATCGTGGGGGCTGGGAGGTGCTAGGAGGTGCTGGGAGGTGCTGGGATCAGGGAGGCCAAGTAGAAGGGAAGGCTTTTAGAGCTAAGGAGGCTGGGGCATTTCCAGCTGAGAAGTCGGGGTTTTTCCCCTACATCTCCCAGAATAGTTGTGGTGGGGTCCCCATTTTCCAAACAGGAGGGGAACAACCAGAGACGACACAGAGAGAAAACAACTTTATTCTTTGGCACCAGCACAAACGAGTGGTTTGAGAATAAGCCTGAACACTGTGGTTCCACAACGAGCATCCTGTAAGTAACCAGGGTACCACTTCCTTCTCTAGGGACAGATCTTACAGCATCTACTGCACCGCTACAAAATTCAGCAGGCAAAACTCAGCCTGGGCTTACAGGACAGAACTCAGACCTAATTCCAGCCCACAAATAGCTCTGGAATGAAATCCCCCTCCCATTCTAGCAGTGGAGGCACAAGGTGGGGCTCAGTTTAGCCACATCACACAGCAGGGCACCCCAAGATGGGTCTGCAAGGCCAGGAGGCCATCAGCATCACGACTGCCCTGAGTGAGGCTGAATTATTGTGGATAAATGACACCTTTGCAAGACAAAACAAGCTTCAGGGGTCCCAAGGTGGCTCAGCAGGTCCTGGTGCTTTGCAGTAGTGTTTCTAGGTCTGTGCCAAGCTCTGATGGGTGGTCTGACAGGACTTCGCAGCTTCCAGTGCTCACTGCAGCTCCAGGCTGTTCACGTATTCCTTCACCCACCTGGCATCAGGGTTAGCACAGACCTCCCGCTTCTTCCTGGTGACAAACCTGGCAAGTCAGAGGTTCAGGGGTTACAGTCTCAGAGGGGAAAAGGGACATGAGGGACTTGGGTCATGTCACTGGATCATGTCCCACAAACCCGCAAGTATCCAGGAACTGCAGAGGCTGCTAAAACCCAGCAGGAGATCAGGGTCCCTTGGGAGAACCTGCCACGCTCAGATATTCATCTCCTTGTCCAGTGCAGAGGTGAGCCTGGATGCGGCGTGGAAAGTCGTGTGGATTGGGCTCGTCAGCTCTGAAAGGTCTGGCTGGCTCCTGACCTCCTCCCCATACCTTATTCCCAGCACCAGGGCAGTCCAAGGAGACCAAGGACCACTTGTTTCTCAGCTGAGGAGGGTGAGGGCTCACACGCTGCACATGGGACCTGGATGGCTGCTCCCCTCCCCCAGGGGTGATACCTCACAGCACCCTACTCCTGGCCCTGTTGGATGTGAAGCCAGGAGCCCAAAGGCTGGAAAGCCTCCCCTCAGGGCCCAGAGCCGGTACTTACACAACTGCTGGCTGCGAGCACTTGCTGCTGGTGTAGAAATACTCCTGCACATGACTCTGGGGCAGCTTTCGTGAGGTGTAGCTGAAGCAGCACGGAGTCGTGTCAGACCCCACTGGAAGAGATCAGAAAATCCAGCCTGAGACCATCACTCAATAACTGGCACATTCCTGGGTGAGAGCACAGGCAACCACCCCCTTAATCAGCTGGACAGCCCCTTCTCCTCCTGTTTTCCCTGAAAGTCAGCAAGGAATTTCTGTGAACACTAAAGCTTGAAAAACAACATTGCTAGGATTGCTCGTTAAATGCTTTACACTCACATCCCAGGGTAAAAATCCCTTTGGTTACCCTGGGTCCACTCCTAAAGGTCAGCAACAAAATCAGGAGAGAGGAAACCTGAAAACTTTGATACCAGTAAAATTCATCCCTAAGTTAAAAGGATGTTAGAAAGAAAGACCAGTCTAAATAAATCTGGAGAAGTTATTCAAACAGGTTTCCAACCTTTGCAGCTGACTTTTGCCAGTTCTGCTCCAAATTACAGGCAGTCAGAGCAAAAGTCCACCCCAGGAGAGCAGAGGGATGCTGTACTCACGTGGAGCAGGAAAGGCCTGAGAAAAAAGGGCAGCAACCAGGATGATGGAGAGGCAGAGTGTGGAGGTGTTCATCCTGGACAAGGATAAGCTGCAAGGGCAGAGGCAGGACCAGAGCAGGTTCCTCCTGTGCCTTTGTTAGGAGCTGGCTCAGTCCTTGCTTTTTTTATAGGGACAGTAGCCAGTCAGTCAGATTTGAAGGCAAGCATGGAATTTCCAAAGCATGATAGAGCTGATGTCATGGCACCTTTGCCTCACAAGTACTGAAAAAAAAAAAGGAAACAGCTGGTTAAGGAAGTAGCAGAGTAGCCTTTGTGTGAAGGGAGGTAAGCGTGAGCAAATCAGCCCCCACTGACCAAGACAGGATATGAAACCACCCTTGAGCAGCAGGTTCACATTTGCATCATCCAAAACAACTCTGCTTATCAAATTTACCTCAACATCCTCCCCAAAGCACCAGGAGGACCCAGCTCAGTCTCCTCTTCAAGGAACCCCATTTGGGGGTCAGGGGTGCTCAGACCCTCAAATGGAAGGTGCATGTCCAGCCGGGGGGTCTCTTTTCCAGTGGTGGGTCTGGGAGATGTCCAGGGTGGATACAGGGGGTCAGTGAGGGCAGCACGGGCAGCAGGAACACTCAGTCTGGAGACTGTCTGTGGATCCAGGCTGGCAGCCTTGGCACCAATAAAGCACAAAATTCTCAGTGCTGTGCTTCCAGCGTGGGGTTTGTGCCCTCCAAACCCCTCCCAACACCCCCCAGTAAGGGCAGGGCTTGACTGGGAATCCTGCCTGGATGGGCTGACTCTACAAAGAGCATCTTCTCCAAGTGCCCGTGGGTTTGGTGCAAGGTGGGATGCAGAGGACAGAGCAGGAGCTTCCCAGCCCAGGGAGTGGAGAGGGATCAAGAGACCCCAGTCCCTGGTGCCCGCCTACAATCACAGGGGTCATGGTATGGTCTGCCCAGAGGCCCTGGCACTGCCCTTGCCGTGGCATGATGGGTTCCCCAGAATGTCGCAGGGAGCATTCCCCCCTTTTCCACCTCTCTCTTCTTTGTGACAGGCCCCCAGCTTGCAGCCTGTGGTTCCTCTGGGTGTTTCCAGCCCAGCTGCTGCTCACGAGGCACCACGAGCTCGTGTTCTGGGATTTCCTCACTGACCCTCCACCCCAGTGCTGCGACAGGGCTGCAGAGAGGGGGTGCTCTGCTCCCACTCTCCTTCTCCCCCACTGACCTCGTGGGTGTGTGGGGGCACTCAGAGCCTCCCCAGTGTCCCCTTCACCACGATGTCCCCATGGGTGGGGACCAGGGCTGCAGGAGGGTCTCCAGAGGTGTGCCAGGGACCCTGCTGGGGTGGGCAGGAGCCTATGGCTTTTCCAACTCATCCTCCCAGGAGCCATCCAGGTGGAGTCCTGAGGACCCTGAGGACTCTTCATGAGCAGGAGCTGGAGCTGAACCAAGTGCCTGACATCATGGGACTGTTATAGACACGTGGTGGTGGCATTTTGGGGCAGCACAGTGATGTGCTGCAGGTACTCAGGCTTTGCAAGGGACAAAACCTCAGCTGGAATTTGCCAAGGGACATCCCCCTATCAGAGGTGGGGAGATGGATTATTTATTGCTACTGCCATGTTGCATTCCAGAATTACAATTAGACTGTTGGTCTGGCTAATTGATGTGTGCAGTGCTGATGCCCCAGACCCAGGCAGGGTGCAAAGCAAGGCAGTGGGCCTCACCCTCATCTCCTCAGCACAACAACAACTGCATTTTGTGCCGAGCCTCATCCTCACTGCCCCAAGCCTGATGCTGGGGCTGGGATTTCTCTTTCCAAAGAGCAGTGCCTGTGGAAAAAGTCTGGTTTTTATGCCCCCCACCTGCCTTGCCACATGGCCTGACAGAAGGCTCCAAAAAGCAGCTCCTGTGCCGTGTCACCTCCCAGCTGCATGTGGTGGGTTGCAGCCGCTCACCTTCCATCAGAGACAGAGCCTGTGCTGCCTAGGCACGTACGAATGAACCCGTTTGGTGTTCCCAGATCTGGTGGCAGATGAAGGAACTGTTACTGCCTGTGACATAACACGTGACAGTGCCAGATCAAGATCTAAGAAACCACAGAAAGGTACTGATGCTCCCCCAACCGCAAGGCAGCTGGAGCTCACACTCTGTCACTGCTGGCAAAGGCAACCGAAACTGTGACATCTGATTATTGCTCTGACAGCGCAGGGTGACTCTGCCTCAGCCCTGCACAGTCTCCGCCTTCCCTGCTCCAGCCATGCCCGAGGGCTGGCACAATCCTGTACGATCGTCCCACAGCCCAGCCTTGCCCCTCACTGGGGGGCTTTGCCCTGTGCAGGGCTTTTTGAAGGTGCTTTCTGCAGCCCTGGCCCTCACAGCAGAGATGCCAGAGGGTTGGAAAGATGCCAGGTCATTTGTCGTGGCTCCATCCTTTCTCCAGGCCTACTCTGCATTTCCCAAAGCTGCCTCCCTTTACGTTCTCCTTCTCCTTGCAGGGCAGCTCCCCAAGGAAAGGCGTTGGCAAAGGCGGTGACTGGGATCCACCAGGCACTGCAGAGAAACCTGGAAAGGGATCGTGGCACCACAGGGATGGGGGGCAGGATGCCCAAAGTCCCACTGGGACCCCAGACCAGGTCATGGAAGGGCCGGGGAAGGGGGGGGGACGGGACCATGGTGGGGTTTGGCCTCAGATGGAGACGGGAGCTGCACTGACCATTCTTTCGAAGTTGCATGGGACAAGTCAAGGCACAGGGAGGTTTCCTCAGTCTGTGTTCATCGATCCCTGAAAACCGGAGAGGTTTTCTCTCTGTTCATTTACTTCCCCTCCCAACCACACGCGAGCATCCAAGGAGCACCAGGCCCTCTGCTGTCCTCCACGGGAAGCGTTCCTGTAGCCCTTCCACTCACCTGCACCTCAGCCTCGGCTCGTCCTACTCCTGAGGGGCCCTGGAGACACCTCCGTGCCCTCCTCTTGGGGTCTCCTCCCTGCACACAGCCCCAGAGCTCCATCCTCTGTGTCAGTGCTCGTTCCCCTTGGCTCTGAGCCCTGCTGTGCTGGGAGCTGCAGGCACAGGTGACACTTGTACTGTCCCCTTGAGCCCTGGGCTCTCGCTTGTGCTTTTTGATCCGGGCAGGGGTCCGGAGCTCTGCAATGCCCTGTCTTGCTGCCCACGCTGGCAGAAAATCCCTGAGGAGTGGAGGGACCATTTCCAGCCCCTCTCCATCTCCCCTGTTCATCAGCAAGCTGCTTTTTGTTCCCCTTCTGTGGCGCAGAGGAAGACAGAAGTGTCTATTCCCCCTAAGGACTCTCCGCAAACGAGAATCAGCTACTGCTTACCTGCTCGTTGCAGCTCCAGATTAGGTTCCAAAAGATGGCCCCAACCAGCTGTTTTCTCATAGAAAAACCAGACGACAAGGTTACTGTAAAACTAGCAGGAATGGGGGGTCCAGGCACACTCCCTGCCCAGTGCCAGGGCTCAGACCTGTTTCCCTCGCTCAGGAAAGGCTCTGCTGGCAGTCAGCCTGTACCTGCACTTTTGTTCTCCCCAGGTGACTCTGGGGAAGCTCTGACTGTGCGCTGGGGGTCAGTATTGTTGTGCCCGTGACACTGTGCCCAGTGTGGTGTGTGTCACATGAGCCTGGCGATGTCCAGCAGTCCCAAAGGGGCCATGATCCAGCAGCAGCAGGAAAACCTCCCTGGTGAACCCCCAGAGGATGCTACACCTTTTCCTGAACCGTTTGCTGTCACCGCCTTCCCCAAACCTGCCTTCAGTGGTGGTCAGAGTCACGGCATAACCATGTGCTGCTCTGCCAGCTTGCAGAGGTGGGGTCTCCTTGCACAGAGGGGCTTCCCAATGCCACAGGTATCCCTGCCAATTCCCCCAGAAAGGCATCCATCCCCTCTGATCCTCTCCTTGAACTGTGGGGAGAAAGTGTCCCTGTCCCTCCAGGGCTCAGTTGATGCCAGCAGCAGGTCATCCTGGTGGTGGCCACTCTACGGTGGTGGGCACCCCTCCTCTGTGCTGGGCACTGCTCATCCCTGGTGGTCTAGTGGTCAGGATTCGGCACTCTCACTGCTGCGGCCTGGGTTTGATTCCCAGCCAGGGAAGGGGCTCCTGCAGCTACTACAGGTCCCAATGTTTTCCTGATGCCTGTGCTGTCCTGGAACAGCTCCTAGGGTTCATTTCAGGGTTCAGAAGCTCCCAGTGTGTGGGGCTGGGTCAGGGTAGGATGAATTTTGGGGGGTGGCAGCGGCCTCCTGTCCTCCCACTGCCATCAGGCTGCATCTGCCAGTGGTGTGACGCCCCTGTGGCGGGGTGTAGGAGCAGGGTGTGACAGGGATGTAGGGAGCTCCCACTTAGCTCCCTGGGGAGAGGTTCATGCCCCTTCTAATGCCACGGCTCGAATGCTTTGTTGTGTCAGTCGGGAGCCGTTGGAAGGGAGGGAATTGGCAAGATAAAAAACATTACCCTGCCTCCTCAGAGTCTGCTTCTTATCAGCCTTTGCCCTTATCTCCTTAACACATTCGAGACATTAGTCTCTGACTATCAGGGACACAATAAATCACAGGGCTCAACCAGTTTGTTTAAACAAAGCTCAGTCTATCACTGTAGAGTGACATGGCTTCGGGAAGCAGGGTATGGCTGTGGGGAGAGGGGTGACAGCTGCAGGGAGCAGGGTGATAGGCTTTTGCAAGCAGGGTGACAGTTCTAGGGAGCACAGTCACACCTCTGTAAGGGAGCAGGGTGACAGGAGGTAGAAAGCAGGGTGACACATCTACAGAGAACAGTGTGACACAGCTGTAGGGAACTGGGTGACACATCTATAGGGAATAGTGTAACACGGCTGTAGGGGAACTGGGTGACACATTTCTAGGGAATAGTGTGACACGGCTGTAGGGAACTGGGTGAAACATTTATAGGGAATAGTATCACACAGCTGTAGGGAACTGGGCGACACATCTACAGGGAACAGTGTCACACAGCTGTAGGGAGCAGGGTGACATGGCTGTATGGGGGCGAAAGGGGGGACATGCTATTGCAGGATTTCTTCCTGTGATGAGAAGAGCTGCAGGGCTGCTCCCCTGAACACCCTCCTGACCATCTCCTCATGGTAAAGAGTCCCTGGAGATCAGGGCCAGGGCCAGGTTGGGAACACAGGGTCCCTTGAACAGGTGTGACCACCCTATGTCTGTCCCTCCTGGGCCAGGGGGACAAGGGACTGGCAGTAAAACTCCTGCTGTGAGCAGGACTTGAGCCTGCACAAGGAAACCCCAATGGATTTCAAGTCCAACGCCTTCACCACTTGGCCATCACAGCAGCTTGTCCAGGCTGTGTCCGCAGGAGCCCCTGGCTGTAACCCTGCCCAGGACCCAGCAGGACCTGGTTGCACTCTGGACGTGGATTCTGCTGTCCCTGCTGCGCATCCAGCTCGGGGACTGCCCTTCCTGCTGCCATCTGCTCTGCACACAGCATCCCAGCATTGCAGGGAACGGGAACTGGGCACCGGCCACAACATCAGAGTGATGACATGGGGGATGGACATGGTGGGAGGTCTGTGTCCTGTCTCCTCTCCTTGAATCCAACAGGAAACTTGTCCCAGGACAACCGTCCCCAATCTCCTTTTCTAGCCTGGGGACTTCTCAGCCTTCTCCATCCCCTTTTCCCACAATATCCCTATTTTTGCCTCTGTGACAGCATGTCCAGACATGGGTCTTGGAGGCAGCCTGAGCCATGGATCTGGCAGGTTCTGTCCTGCAGCTGGGAGGAGATGTTCCAAGCTTGTGCAGTTCTCACCAGGTTGCTGCCTGCATCTCGGCTTTTGGAAGAGGGGCTTTGGAGAAAGAAGGAAAAGGCGGCTGTTGAGAGGAAATCCTTGCTAAGCAAGGTCTGGTAGTGACTTGGCCTCTCCTTTGGCGCATAAACCCAATTTGGAGGGCAGTTCTAGAAGCAGTGTCCTTGGAGCTGGCTTTGGGGACTCATCTTGAGACATCCAAAGCCCTCCCTGGGTTCCTGGAGCTGTGTCCAAGAGCTGTTCAAGAGCTTCCCAGTGTCGCTGGCACTCCATGCCATGCCCATGGGGATTTATCAGCAGGGACATGCATATTACCAGACCCCAAAATGGGGTCTGGAGGGGTCCACCATGATATCAAAAGGATGGGAGGGTCCAGACCCCAGTGGAAGGACCTGGAGAGAACTAGAGTGGGAGCAGAGGTACTTGGAGAGCAGTGGCACACTAAGAGAGGAGGCTGGAGGGGACCAGACCTGAAAAGGGAGGTCTGAGGGGGTTAAGGAGGTTAAAAGGTGTGGTCTGGAGAACTCCAACAGCAGGGTCTGGAGGAGACTGGAGGACACCATATCCCCCAACTGTATTTGCAACCTGGCTGGACTCACACTTTCATTGTACTGGTCAGAATTGCCCCAGTATTCCTCTGAATCTTTCATCTTGTTGACTTTTTTCCTTATCTAATCTTGCGTCGTTGGCAGTGAACACCTATTTTCACCTACAATTCCTGTCATATTTAGAGACAAAACAATCTTGCCTGGTAAAAAGAACCAGGATGTGTTTACAGAAAAGTCTGAGTTCAACAGAGAGCTGAAAGCTCTTCTCTTGTAACAAATGGTGCTTTGCAGTATTATGCAATAGAGAAAACCACAAGGTGTGCCATGAGTCAGAGCTTCTAAATCAAGGAAATGTTCAGACTCTTGTTTTCACCCTTTGATCTTCCAGGTTTCAGAAGACAGTGGACAGCCCTGCCCGAGCACCGGCTCTGCTGGACCCAGCACACGGCGCTGATCATTCCTGAGGAGAGGGAATGGCCTCAAGTTGTGCCAGGGGAGGTTGAGGTTGGATATTAGGAAAAATTCCTGCACTGAAAGGGTGGTCAGGCACTAGAACAAGTTGCCCAGGGCAGTGGTGGAATCACCATCCCTGGAACTGCTCAAAAAACATGGAGAGGTGGCACTTGGGGACATGGGTTAGTGGGGGCCTTGGCAGTGCTGGGGGAATGGTTGGGTTCAATTGTCTTAAAGGGCTTTTCCG
Organism: Dryoscopus gambensis; assembly: GCA_013389985.1. Classification (NCBI taxonomy): domain Eukaryota; kingdom Metazoa; phylum Chordata; class Aves; order Passeriformes; family Malaconotidae; genus Dryoscopus; species Dryoscopus gambensis. Next base: position 234,956 of record WEIT01006231.1, on the reverse strand, counting down.
ACCTAAATGATTTTGTGATTCCTTGATACACTGTTCCCTCCTGTCACTTGATGCAGTGTTAAAGACACTGCTCTTGCCACAAGCCAGCATGTCACTGGGTGCAATGTGAGGGCATAGGAGGATCCAGAGGAGCCTTGGAACACCAGGGAACCCCTGCAAGCTCTGTCTGTACAGACATTCCTTCACAGGGTTAAGTACTGAATCAAGCCACAGAATCCGTGATCCTTTTTTTGCTTCTATTCACACATTCAGCCTCTTAAGAATTTAAGCTGTAGTCCAGGAAAAAGTGTCCATGGCAATGGATGACTCCCATATCTCCCAGCTGTAGGGCACAATGAAAACTGCAGTGGGATCTAAAGCTTCTTCTGCTCTCTTTGCTTAAATGAATCTCTGGAGTATTTGAAGCCGTGTGTTCTCCCAGTGGCTTTCCAGGGGCCTAACAACTGCTTCTGCTGAGTCCCGTATTTCCAGATAAGATGGGAACTGATTCCAGAGCAGGTAGATATGTGGCAAATGGAGAAACCATCCTCCTGCGCTCTGCCTTCTTGTCCTGCCAGCCCCACCTCCAGAGAAGCCATGTCCCACTTTCCAGCCTGAGTGTGGGTTCAGAGTCTGGAAGAGAAGTGGAAGGGGTGGAAGAAAGGCTTACTAAAGGATGGGGCAGGAAGAAGTTTGGTTCACGAGGAGGAGCTGAAGGTTTTATTCAGGGACTTTGGTCCATGGGAAGGGAAATAAGGCTGCAGCCCCTGGGGAGGGATTGTTGTTCTTATGGAAGAAGTGTTCTAGCTGCTGCTTAGGACTGGAGTCCCATTTAGGCCTTGCAAGATGGGCATTTTCTGTGGACGGATGTGCAGTAGCTTGTCCTGGTGTGTGTGGTGGGTCCTACCACTGCGCTAGAAAGTCACAGACGCCTCTCCCTGGCTTTCCAGCCCTGGGCACTGTGCCTGCTGCTTGAGGGAGGTCTGGAAGGAGCCACCAAGCAGCCTGTCCTCACTGGTGTCTTTCAGGCTCTTGGGCTCACCTGGAATACCTCCCCTGGCTATGAAGTATCTCCATGGCAGGTAGGGAGATGCACCAAGGAGGCTTCATATCCTCGGGTATGGAGTCTTTAAAGGTGAGCTTCCAAAAGAGGTGATAATGTCACTCCTGGGCATCACACAGCTGGAGACACCCCTGAACACCTCAGTGATGCTGTGGTGCCACCTCCTGAGCATCCCTTGCTGTTGCTGTCACTTATCCATAAAGGCTTAAAGTTCTCTTTTAGTGTTGCAGCCTTTATATTTTTAAAGCTGGACAACCTGGTTTTATTAAATATCACCCCTGTGCTGCTGGGAAGTTTTCCTCCTCTGCTTGCCCTACAATTTCAGGGCTGTAACCTACCGCTTCTCACTTTTATCTGTTTCATTCTGCTCACTCCATCCCTTTATAAGCTCTGCCTTTCATCTGTTGGAGCAGAAGATGCACTGGATACAGTACTGTAAACCCATGACCTGGAAAACAATAGCTTGGCTTGTACAGGCTGTTCGCTCTCAATTTGTAAATAAATCCACAGTTTGAAATATAGGAAAAATACACCACTGGCAGGTGAAGAGGAAACTTGTTCGTTTGACGTTGTACCTAAATTAAGTCCTTAATCATCATCAAACTTGAGGCATCACGGTTCACACCTGGGATTTAAATGTGTCTCTGTCATCCAAGGCTAGGTGAAATGGGGCTTGGAGCAGTCTGGTCTAGTGGAAAGTGTACCTACCCTGGGACGGGGTGGAATGAGATGACCTTTAAGGTCCCTTCCAAACCAAACCAGTCTGGGATTCTGTGATTCTATGATTTCTATGAAAACAAAGCTGAAAGAGCTTGCAGGAATATCAGAGGTGTCAAACGAGGAAGGGGAGGATGCTGCCTTTTGCCATTAGGATGGGAAATAGGAATGCAATAATGAGCTCTTTCTTTTGTTTGTGTTGGTAGAGTTTAATGACCTTGTTCCTACAGCTACTTCTTAGCCACATTTTTAGCAAACACCATCAGTATTTACACAGCTCTGGGTTTGTACTGGGATTTACAGGTCTGCAGTCTGAACAGGACTGAGAAGTAATGTTAGCAACACTAAGAGCCTGAGAGAAAAGAAATGTGCATCTTCTCAAGATAGAGGAGATCTGCTGCGTGGTCAGATAACTCATGGATAATTACTGCCCTGGTTACCTGGAAGTGTTGTACACTGCTGAGTGTACACCAGCCTTGGTGCGCAGGATACAATGGGGTCTCTGGAGGCTCCAAAGGTTGCACTGGAACATCATAAATCCCAGCTGGAGGTGACATGGGACTGCTTTCCTGACATGTGAAAGCCTTGTGAACTGCACTTACATCCCAGTAATAGACAGGACATGTAATGTGAAGGCAAACCTCTGCCTAGCAGGGGACTGGAGCCATGGGAGCGGTGTGGGGCCACCTGCCCACAAGGACGTGTGTCCTCGAGGGTGGGCAGCATCCCTGTCCAAGGGCAGTGGGGGTCACCAGCCTGCCAGTGAGGTGTAAAGGAAAATTCCTTGTCTGAGCATCCAGGAGCCACCCCGGCAGTCCCACTGGCACCACCTGAGCTGGGACTGAGGTCCCTTCCCAGCAGTGGCTCCAGTGACCCCACTTGACTCCCCACAGCTCTCACACTGCCCCGGTCAGACCAGGCTTCCTCACCAGCTCGAGCCCAGGTTTCCCACAGCAGAGTCACAGATGTTGGGATGCTCAAAATATTTTAATCTTGGTGTAACAACAGAATAACAGCTCGAGCTGGTGCCTCCGAGCAGAGATCCAAACAAAGGAAACCCTGGGCTGTTACACCCCCACAGTCCAAGCCAGGAAGGTCTGCAGCCATCGGCTCCTGCCATGTCTCCAAGTGTCCCTCACCTGGCAGTACACAGGTCCCTGTTCCCCTCTGCTGGGAAGGGGCCTCGGCCCCAGCTCAGGTGGTGCCACTGGGACTGCCAGGGTGGCTCCTGGATGGTCAGACAGGGAAGTTTCCTTAGGAGTCACTAATGGCAAAGATACCTGTCACAAATGCAAAAAAAGTAGCAAAGCCACCCAGCAGGTACCTGGACTTCTGCCTGCACACGTTGTTCAAGGAGGGCTGGACAGATGAGGTGGAGCACCTGTCAGGGTGATCAGAGTCCCTCTGGTGCTGGGGGCCACCTTCTGCTTTGGCTTCAAACGTCTCTTTAGGGGACATATATTGTCTTTGCATTTTCAGTTTCTGAAAACCTGGCCTTCACATGTCTTTCCTTTTTTTTTTTCCCCACACAGATTTAAAATGGCATCTTTTTGGTAGCAGTTTCCTTTATCATACAGGCTTTTCTTTTATTTATTTTGGTTTAATAAGAGCTGTGAAAATATTTAAACAGTAGAAAGGATTGGCTGCCTAATCCTGGGAGGTTTACAAGGCTGATTGATGGCTAGAAAATTCATCATTGTCTTTTGTTATCAGCCTCACCACTGTTCAAAGGATTAAATTATTTCTACTACCTTCCCGTTAGTCCCCTGAATTACAGCCCTTTTCCTTCCTGCATGTCATGGAATCATAGAATGGTTTGAGTTGGAAGGGACCTTAAAGTTCCTCCTGTTCCACCCCCCTGCCATGGCAGGGACACCTCCCACCATCCCAGGCTGCTCCAAGCCCCAATGTCCAGCCTGGCCTTGGGCACTGCCAGGGATCCAGGGGCAGCCACAGCTGCTCTGGGCACCCTGTGCCAGGGCCTGCCCACTCTCACAGAAGAATTTGCTCCTAACCATCTGTCATAATTCACACTGAAATGAATTACATCACTTAGCCCAAGACTTTGTTCCTTTCTAAGAACTGGCACAGATACAACTTTGGAATTGTCCATATTTCTGTCCATATGATTTTGCTGGAGACAGCTTGACCCTGCTCTGTGCTGCTGCCTCATTCCTTGTCCAGTCTGTGTCATCCCCAATAGTCAGCAATTATTTTATAGGAATTTCCAAATCCCTGATGGGATACAACTTTGCTTTTGCTGGACAGATAGTGGCAGGCCCACCACTCACACATGTTGTATGTGGATGTCAGGATGCGCCACAAATGCACATTGGCAAAATGATCAATTTCTGGCTTCCCAAAGCTCCAGAGATGTTAACCAACAAGGAAAAAGAAGCCGAATTCCATGATGATCTTTTACCATCATAAAGTTGAGCTGATCTCTTTCACTTGCAGGTAAGAAGTGCGTGTCTTCATTCCTCTTTTAACTGATTTTTCAAGAAGAAAGTCAGAAGGAATGGAGACGTGTGCATTTTCTGGCTCATTCCAGGAAAGCAAACCAGCAGATATTTCCTCTTGGCTCAATCTGGTCCCAGTTTTTTAGCCACTCCTCTCTTACACCTGGCTAATTTCTGCCCTGGTGCAGGTATATAAAGGACTGACTTTCCCAGCCCTGCCAGTGCTGCAGAGATGACAGGTAAGATCAATCCATTTTCATTTTATATCTGTATTTGATGTTTCTGGTGTGAATATTGGTGCATTCCATGGGTGAACTCAAGGAGATGGGAGGCAGAGTGAAGTGTTGGGAACTGGTGGTCCTTCATTCCTCCTTCTCCCCTGATGGGTATTTAATTTATTGTGAGAAGTGAGCAAACAGTCTGATTTATGCCTCATGCAGAGGTGTCCTGCAGTATAAGATTGGAATCAAGGAATAAGCAGCTTTCAATCCTCAAAAAGATGGTCCAAGAATTTTCATGGATTTTAAATGTAAGATAACCTCTCCCACTGTGAGAAATCTGTTAGTTCTTCCAAATTTTGTCTCTGTCCTGTTCTAAGTAGCTAAAATGTTGACTAAACTACTTGAAATATATCTAGTTGCAACCTTGGGGCAAAAAATCTCCGTTCAGGGAAGGTGCTGTGCCACAGTGCAAGACACGGGTGGAACACATCATCCACATTCTGCTGTTAATGTGAAATAGGAACAGAGACGAGTTTCAGGGAGCAGCAGGACTGGCAGGGGTGGTTGAAAGACAGATGATAGATGTTGGCAGCTTGTTTTGTTCAGCATCAAGGCAGAGGGGGCAGAGAGGGATGTGTGGGGTCAGGCTTCTTTCCACCAGCTGCTTGTGGACGTCGCCAGAGACAGGACACCAGGACACTGCCCTCTTCCAACTCACCTTCCCAATATTCTCCATCACTGAGGGTGGACCGTACCTGTCTGCCTATTCCTTGGCAGCTACTCGGCCCTGTTTGCTGAGGGTCACCCCTCAGAGATGTCCCTGTGTCCTGCCACCACCTACAGCCACAGCCATAGCCTGAGTCCCACTGACAGATCTGGACAGAGGGCAGCTCGACTTTATTCCTGAATCCTGAAAGAGATATTGAAACCAAACATGTCAATCTGTTCTGACCCCTCCGTGAAGCCCTGACCATCTGGGATTTATGTTGCATTTCTCTCTAGGCACAAGACCAAGGATGACTCTCCTGGGCTCCATCATCACTCTCTGTGCAGTTGGAGCAATGGGCTCCTCAGGGAATGGTAGGTTCCTGTTTGTCCTTTGGCTGCTGCTCTGCTGGAGAGGATGTGAATCAAAACTCAGTGTGAGCTCCCAGTTAGACACAGCTCCAATAAAGAATTGAAATATTCTGTAGATTGATCCACTAACAGTGAAGTTGATGCCTGAGAGATTTGCCTAAGGAAACTCCCTATTTAACCAACAGCCCTTCCATGCATAAATTATCCTTTTATGACAGGGGACCTAGGGCAGAGATTGTATCTTTGGTTTCTTCTGTGCACTTTCCCTGGGGAAGGGGCTGGAGCCCCAGGAGCGGCTGAGGGAGCTGGGAAAGGGGCTCAGCCTGGAGCAAAGGAGGCTCAGGGGGGCCCTTGTAGCTCTGCACAAGTCCCTGACAGGAGGGGGCAGTCGGGGGGGTCGGGCTCTGCTCCCAGGGAACAGGGACAGGAAGAGAGGGAATGGCCTCAAATTGTGCCAGAAGTTTAGATTGGATACTGGGGGAAATTTCTTCATGGAAAAGATTGGGAAGCATTGAAACAGGCTTCCCAGGGCAGTGGTGGAGTCACCATCCCTAAGAATGTTCAAAAAACCTGTGTAGGTGGCAGCTGGGGACATGGTTTAGTGCAGAACAAAGCTCCTGGTGTATGTTATAATTGAGTATCCTCAATTTCTGCTTTTTCTTCTTTTATTTTTTTGAACAGAAGTCTCAGAGCTGCTGTCAGATTCGTCTCTCCGGAGCATCATTACGGAGGCCAGACAGATGGTAGACACAGCATACTTACAGGCCCGAAAGAGGTGAGTTTTTCCTGCATGACGGCCCCAGTATTTTAAGGCAGTAAGATTAAATGTATGTGTGTTTTCTCTGTTTTCCAGTGCATATTTATTATGGAGGAGCTTTAGTGCCAGGGCTCTCCTTGTCATAGCTGGAGGGATCCTTTTGCCCAGTTTGGCTGGATTCTGGTCCCAGAGCCACCAGCCATGACCCCCAAGTACTGCTTCCTCACCTACCCTGCCACAGGCACCTCTCACTGGTCCGTAGTGGTTCAGACATGCCGGACACGTGTGAGTCCTCTCCTGGCAGCTGGAGTTCTGCTCCTCTCCGGAAGGCCTGGAGTTGTGCAGATGGACACCCTGTGGCAGATAAGTGTCAGTGGAAGTCAAACCCCAGGTATCCTCTGTGATTGTCCCAAAAGGCTGGTTCCAGGCAGTGGGAGGACTTGGGAAGGAGTCCATCCCATCCTAAGGAAGTAACAAGGCACAGCCGTGGGACCAGAAAGAGGTGGAACAGGAGCAAGGTTTGTCCCTCTGTTCACAGAACACACCTTGCAACATAATACATGTAAAACTCTAACCAGTCACAGTTCACTGATCTGGATTTCCACATGATAGAGCAAAATTTATTGTGACAAGGAAGTGTGACAGCAAGCTTGAAGTAGGGGATTACAGTGATTTGTTTTCCAAAACCATCTGAGCTGACGTGCTGATGTGCAGACAGCTGGTCCTACTGGGCAGGGCCTACATGTGACCCTGCAGCGTTGTCACAGTTAATTACACCCAGTCCAGCATGACAGAGGAGCTCTGATTTCAGGGAAGGTGCTTCATGGAACTTTTCTATGTTCAGCTTAAAGAGAAAACTGGAGGAAAAGATTGTCAACCCCATGGATTTCCTGAAGCACCTAAAGGACCCCATAGGAAGAACCAGATCTGCTGTCCGTGCTGCTGATTACTTGGAAACTACTTTGAAACTCCTCAAAAGGAAGCTGCATCTCTCTGGGAAGCAGAGTTTCAATGTCACAGGTAATGTGATTTAGACCAAAATGTCTTACAAAGAGCTAAGAGCAGGAAATGTGCCACAGCAGGTGGCAGAGAGCAGCTCTGCCATGACCCAAATAACGAGGGATAAAACCCTTCCCCAACAGGGGAATAGATTTTAAAGATGTTCAGAGACAGACTAAACCCCCCAGGTGTTTTATTCATCATCTTTGAGAGTGCATCTCTCCCATCCTTGTAAAAACAGCCTAACAATACCTGTGACAAACCTGGGACAAAACCCACTGGAGACTCTAAACACTGAAACCTCTCCATCTTCCACTTCTGGTCCTCACACCTGGGTTGTACCACTCTGCAAACTCATTGGTTTGTTCCCAGCTAGGGTAAAACTTTCCTGGTGATGATGCTCTCCACATTCCTCTGGAAAGCTGCTCCACACCCACCCAGTTTCCCTGGTCCAGAGAGGATGGCTGAATCACAAAAGGGTTTAGGCACCAAATTAACAATTCCAGTCCGGATGTTTTATAGCCACAGCTCCGATTCAGCTGGCTCAAATGTTGGCCTAAAACACTGAGAAGCTGAAACAACAAAGAAGAGTAGGATCAGATGTTACTTTAAGGGTTTCTCTTGCAGACATACTAAGCAGGAGACAGAAGGAGATGATTTCCAAGGGTGCTGGCTGTGACTACCAGACTCGTTCTGTTAAATGCCCAGAGAGGGACTTTTACCGGACCATTACTGGGGAGTGCAACAACAGGTAGGGTTTGTGTGTGGACAGGGGGAGTCTCTGAGTCCGTATTCTGACCTAGGGCGGGTGATTTATGAAAGTGCCGTTCGACAGGGCAAGAAGAGTGAGATGCTCAGTTTAATGAGGAGGATAACAGAGGATTCATTTGTACCTTTGCCTGGCAGGAAAAAGATGTAATTTCTTGAAAATCTCAGATTTGTACCCACTGCCCTTTATGTGCTGCTTTGGATGAAGGAAAGGACTTCTTGGGGTGGGGGCAGGTAAGAAGCTGAGGAAATTTTGAGGCTATGACTCAGCCTCTCACTTTGCTGGAGGCTACAGGAAATCATCCCTCCACTCTTCCACAGGGATAATACTAATTTCCCCAGCTGATTCAGATGATAATATTCAGCTGTTGAAGTATCTGTGTGATGAGGAATGATGGGAATTAAATAAGACTTTAATTCTTGGCTCGTCCAACTTTGTGTATTGTACATCCTTCATCTGAGAAAATTCTTCAGCTTTTTGCCCGTGATTTCCCTCCAGGTTCAAAGCTGGGATCAAACATTTATTTCCTTGTGTGCTTTTTTTTTTTTTTAACCAGAAAACGACCAAATTCCTACTCTGACAATGGCGGTCAAGGCTCCCTGTCCTGCTGTGCCAGCGCCAGCCCCCAAATCTGAGTGGGACTTGCATCCAGTGTGCATGTGGCATGAAACAGATGTGCCAGATGTGATGACATAGAACAGCTCTGCATCAGTGTGCAGGGAGCTCACACTCACTGGCGTTTTCCAGTCTGTTCCCATGGACTCCAGGGCCTCCAGCCCCACAAGGACAGCAGTGTCTGTCTGCCCAGGGAGGGTGTGGAGTCTCCCTCACGGGGGATATTCCAGAACTATCTGGACACAATCCTGTGCCGTGGGCTCTGAGATGATCCTGCCTGAGCAGAGACATGGGACCAGGTGACCCCAGTGTGGCCTGGCCCATTCTTGTATTCTGTGTCCATGCTGATTTGAGGCTCAGGGCAGAGTTGTCCTTGGCCTTGTTGGGCTGTCAGAGAGATGAGGAGGCACTGGGCTTGAGGGATCCCTGTGGTGTTAATATTTTCCCAAGGATCTTGCTCAGCTTGAGGCACACACCATAAGAATATTTTGCCTGCAAGGACAGTAATAACAATCAGAACAAGAGCCTGGTGGTTCTGAGTCCTTAATATTTGATGGAATTGCTTTGGCTCTGGCATGTTTATTTTCCTAGGACATGCTCTTATCTCACACCACACTGCTGTAAACACTGGGTACTCCTCTCCTTTTCCAGTGCAGAATCACTGGAAGAATGGAAGAATCATTTCTGTTGGAAAAGACCTCCAAGACCATCAAGTCCAGCCTTTGACTCATCCCCACCTTGTCAGCCAGACAAGACTCAGAACCCTGAGTGCCACATCCAGTCATATAGACAGGCATTGCCTGGGTTTTGAGTCCGCAATCATTGATCATTGGCTCAATCAGAATTATTGTTTTACTGAACACAAAATCCTGACTTTAGCAATTCAAAATTTCGGAGCAGTATAGGGCAGTACAACAATGGCCACAGCTGCAGGCTGAGAGGGTCTTTGTAAAAACTTCCCCAAGGGGCAGCCTTGGCACAGATGCCCACAGAAGTGGAGAATTTTCATCTTTGGAAGCCTCCAGCCACCAGCTGGACAAGACGTGGCCACCCTAACCATGGCAATGGCCCTGCTGTGAGTCTGATTTTGAGAGGGCAGTGAAGACAGAGGTGGTACAGAGATTTAAATGCCAAATAAAATTGATGTAGGTTTAAATGACAGATAAAATTAATGTAGGTTTAAATGACAGATAAAATTGTGACACAAGGCACCCTTTTAAAAAAAGCTGATTTTTCTCCACAGTAATAACCTTGACATAATTTCCTTCTTGGTGTTTTCCCAGTCTCACCCCGGTTACCAGAGTGCTCAGATGTGGAATAAAGGGCTATGAAATGCTGGTCTGTACAAGGCTGCTGATGTTTGAAAAAATAACAGAAGTTGTTTTTCTGCTGATGCTGCAGAAATCACTCCCACCTGGGGTCCTCCAACCGAGCCTTCACACGCTGGCTCCCGGCTGTGTACGAGGACGGAGTGTCTGTTCCCAGAGGAGCAAGTGAAGGAAAGCGCTACAATGGATTCCCACTCCCACTGGTGAGAGTTGTTATCCCAATCCAGCGACGAGTATGGACACTGCCCTCACTGCACCCATCAAGAAGGAAGCAGTGGTAACATATGGAGTGTAAATTGCTTGATCTTTCATCTCAGGAGCTGACTTGAGGCTGCTTTTTCACAACTGAGTTATGGCTCAGGTTAATATTTTTTGTTGGAGACAGACATGAGCAAAAAGGTTGTGGATGCTTCCCTAGGCAGTTTCTGAAGTGCGCGTCCCAAGGATTGCTGCAGTCAGTGTGCTCAAGGACACCAGGAGGTTTGTACAAACCACAAGGCTTGGGAGCTCCTCAGCCACATTCTTGACCTTCTGGATGTGCAGGAACAAGTTTCAGCTTTCCATGAAGCCAAGGTTTGGCTGAAGGACTGTGGAGTCTAATTTTACACCTGATTGGATAGAGCTGGGGAATGACATAGAGCTGTTTATTGCCATAATTAACTCTTAGTAGCTTATCTAAGATCATCTTGTGCATGATCTACTACCACCTGAAAGGAGTCGGTGGGGCTTGGCCTCTTCTCCAAGCAAACAAGTAACAGGACAAGAGGAAATAGCTTCAAACTGTACTAGGGGAGGTTCAGGATATTGGGAAAAATGTCTTCCCTGGAATAGTGGTTAAGCATTGGAGAGGGATCTCCAGGGCAGTGGAGGAGTCAGTCCCTGGAGGTGTTCAAAAACCAGGCAGATGTGGCACTTCTCAATATGGTGTAGTAGGAATGGGGATACTCGGTCCAAGGCTGATGATCTCGCAAGTCTTTTCCAACCTTCGTGATTCTGTGATTCCAAGATCTCACAGGGGGAGTTCAAGTGAGAGGCAAATCCACCCTGGCAGAGACAGTCACATACATTTTCATTTTGGTTTTCTGCAGGTTCGAAAAGTATCCAACGAAATTGCTTACACGGCCAATGAGAACGTCACTGCCGACCGGCAGCTCTCTCTGGTCTTCATGCACTGGGGCCAGTGGGTCAACCACGACATAGACCTGGCCCCTGCCAGCGGGGAAGGAGCCAGTCTGGAGCTCCAGTGCCACACCAGCTGTGCCTTCAAGCCCCCCTGCTTCCCTATTAAGGTACCCTGACACTCACCCAACCCACACTCCCTTACAGCAGCAAAAATAGAACCACAGGGCTTTCTGAGGCATCACTTTGCTCATTTGCTTTAGTTCCCCCCCAACGACCCCCGGATGCTGAGCTCTGACACCTGCATGCCGTTCGTCCAGTCAGCCTCTGCGTGCAGTCCTGGCACGTTCAGCCGCGAGCAGCTCAACGCCGCCACGTCGTTTATTGACGCCAGCACGGTGTACGGCAGTGACGACTCCCTGGCCAGGAGCCTGAGAAATCTCACTAACCAGCTGGGCTTGATGGCCGTGAACCAGGATTTCATGGATGTGGGGCTGGAACTGCTGCCCTTCGAGAACACAACGCACAGTGTTTGTATTCTCACCAACAAGAGTGCCAACGTCCCCTGTTTTAAAGCAGGTAAGGTGCAGCTGGGGGGTTGTTTTCAGTGGGCCATGAAGTCAAAAAGGGTCAAATACCTCCTTATAGGAGATAGCCTTGTGGGTCCCTTCCAACAGAGACTATTCTGTGATTCCGTGATATTTGAATGAGGCACTTCAAGACATGACTATGTAAGGTGAAAGACAATGGATCCTTCCCCCAGTTAGTAAAGAAAAATAATCAAGCAATAATTGATTAATTAACATTAAAAAATCTTAATTTCCCAAAAGAATTACAGCAAATTATTCTTCCTTTATAAAGTCTTTTCAAAAGCAGGAGAAATTTTCAGTTGAATAACCACCAGTGCTTAAAACTTCCCAGGGACTTTTTTTGTCCTACCTAGAATTCACCATTCATGAATTGAATGCCAATTACCAGCTTGTCAGCACTGACAGGCTGAGAGAGTTGGGGCTGCTCAGCCTGGGGAGGAGGAGGTAGTGTGGAGATCTCACAGCACCTTCCAGGATCTGAAGGGGCTACAGGGAAGCTGGAGAGGGACTGGATCAGTAACTGTAGTGGGAGGGCAAGGGGGAATGGCTTCATGCTGAAAGAATGTAGCTTAAATTAGATATACAGTAGAAATTGTTCCCTGTGAGGGTGGGCAGGCCCTGGCACAGGGTGCCCAGAGCAGCTGTGGCTGCCCCTGGATCCCTGGCAGTGCCCAAGGCCAGGTTGGACTGGGCTTGGAGCAGCCTGGGACAGTGGGAGGTGTCCCCTGCCCATGGCAGGTGGTGGCACTGGATGGGGTTTAAGGTCCCTTCCAACTCAAACCATTCTGTGATTCTATGAAAACTGGAGGGGACCCAGTGAAGACCCTCTGTGAGATGATGGAAGAAGCACTGAGCATGTCCTCACTCAGCAAGAAGCCCTTCTCACATGAAGAGAATGAGGAAATGGGAACACAGCCAGGAACATCACCACTTGTTACTTGTCTGTCCTAACACAAAAACTTGCTTCTGAAACTGAAATCAAAGTACAAAATTCCTAAAATATTTTCATTTTAGGTGACAAACGGGTGACAGAAAACCTGGGACTGTCTGCAATGCACACTCTCTTTGTCCGAGAGCACAATCGCCTGGCTATGGAGCTGAGGAAATTAAATCCCCACTGGGATGGGGAAAAGCTTTACCAGGAGAGTCGAAAGATTGTGATTGCCATAAACCAGGTACTGTTCACTGCTCTCTGTTTATCATCCACATACTTAGGAATGATTTTTCCTCCAGGCAAAAGGAGGAAAACCATGCTTTGCTGAATCAGTGGAGTTGTTTGTGGGAGTTGGAAATTGCGAATGAGGATAGTCCATCTGAGACAGCATGGATATCCAGAGCTTTTTTATGCATCATGTTACCAATTTATCAATTCTTTATTATATTTAATGTATAAATTATTTATTAGATAAAATAATTTCACATTTAAAAATAATCTAAATCCATTATGCCAAACGTATTCCATTGCTACAGCTCTTTTTTCTGAAGATTTAATCAATTCTGCTGCAGAGAGTCCATGTTCATTCTCTGCACTTGACTTTGATGGCATTTCTGCTGCAGCTGCTGGTAACTTGCTGTGCTCTTGTGCTTTTTCAGATCATAACATACAGAGACTACCTCCCACTCCTGCTGGCCGAGGAGACCAGCAAGTGGATCCCTTCATACAGTGGTTACAATGAGAAGGTGGATCCGAGGGCCTCAAATGTTTTCTCCCTGGCTTTCCGATTCGGCCACACATCGGTGCAGCCTTTCGTGTCCCGTTTGAACGAGAGCTTTCAGCCTTTGGGTTCCTTCTCCCATGTCCCTCTGCATCTGACCTTTTGTGCTCCGTGGAGAATTATAATGGAAGGTAAGGACGTGGAGCAGTGGTCCTGGTCTGATTCTGAGGTGGAGGTCAGGCACATGGAATCACAGGATCCCAGAATCATTTAAGTTGGAAAAGATATGCAAGACCATCAAGTCCAACCAGTGACTGATCCCCACCTCGTCACCCAGCCCAGAGCACTGAGCACCACGTCCAATTATTCCTTGGACACTTCCCAGCTCAGCAAGACCTGACAGTGGGAGTGTTCCACATCCACTCAGATGGTACAGCTGCTCCTGCTGCTCCAGGAGGCAGGAGACTCCCTGTGCCAAAATGCCAGTCCACCAAAGTCTATGTCAATCAAAGCTCTTCTATCCCTCTGTAATAAGGAGACATGGACAGAGGGTGATGCACCCAGTTTAACTGAGCTAAAGCAGCATCATTCCTTCCTAGAGGTGCCCATCCCTCTTCCTGGCTCTAACTGGAGTTATGGGGTCCTGCTATTACACAGCTGAGATCTCTAGACATGAGTCTTTCCGAGAAAGACGAATGTCTCTTCCAAAATGGGTTGTTTAACTAAATATGAGAAATACAACTATATATGTGCAGCCAGTTTTTCTGTGTTTTGCTCATATTGTCTCCTTAATTGCTATGAAAAAGACATGGACAATCAGACATGAATGAATTCTGTCATTACATTTAATGTTTTTAAATATCTGTCAATTAATAGTGAATTATAAACTAAATCCATTGCGAAACCTAAAACCTTGGACCGACCCGCCCAGGCACCAGGACAAGCTGGAGCCTGGCAGGCTGAGGAGCGGACTTGGAAAGGGACTGGTGGACAGCAAGTGGATTTAGGGCTGTGGAAGCAAAAGCTGAGGGATGGGGAGGGATGAGGAACTGAGTTACCATGTGAGGCTTTATTTACTGGCACCTGCGGACATGTACAGATTCATACAGGTACCACTGTGTGGGGTGGAGGCCCTAGCACAGGGTGCCCAGAGAAGCTGTGGCTGCCCCTGGATCCCTGGAAGTGTCCAGGGCCAGGCTGGTCGGGGCTTGGAGCCACTGGGACAGTGGAAGGTGTCTGGACTGGATGGGCTTTAAGGTCCTTTCCAACCCAACCCAAACCACTCCATGATTCTATGATTCTGTGATTCCATATACACATGGTGAAATGAAAATATGCAGATGAAAACCCCACCCAGCCCCTAATAGACTGTTTCAGCTGTGTGAAAGGGACCATCAAAGCTGCGGCTTGGCACAAAAAAATCTTTCCTTGATTTGCAATGGCTGCAGGAGGCATTGACCCCCTGATTCGGGGCATGGTCGTGGATCATGCAAAACTCATGAAACAGAACCAGCTGCTCATCGAGGAGCTCCAGAACCACCTCTTTGAACAGACAGAGGTAATGGGTCTGGATCTAGGAGCCATGAACATGCAACGGGGAAGAGACCACGGCCTTCCAGGTAAGGAGACACAAGTCCACACCTCCTGTGAATAAGACTTTTTTTCCCTTCTGCTGCTTATTTCATGAATGGACTAAGCTTTTTCTATACTAATGGGAAGAAACAGTACCTTGATTTGAGGGTGAAGGATGGACAGACAGTTAAGCTCAGGGAATAAAAGGTCTCTGTATTATAAAAATCTTTTTCTGAGACATTTAAAACAAGGACAAAAGGCTTAGAAATCCAAGATGATATTTGGGAAAATGTAAGGAAGCGGGTGGGAGATGCTGGTGTGTTGCAAAGAGGGAACATGTGGGGTACAGAAGGTACAGACACAAGTGACCAAATTCAGCTTTCACATGGGCTTGGACAGGTCCCCTGGGCTTTGTTCTTTGCCCATCAATCTTGAATTGTGTCCCAGACAAGCCAGAGTTCTGAGCAGAAGTGCCTTGCACCCACAGGTGGGACTGCCCCAGGTGCTAGAAAAGAACATATGCTCTTGGGTTAAACATAACCAAAGAATTTGATCCTAGAAATTTTGCCTCCCAAAGCTGCAAGGACTGATGCAGTCACCCTCAGCAACAGAAAGATGTAACCACCAGGATGAACTCACAAAGACAACCCAAACTGTTAGTTTAGTGTACATATAAGAAGGACCTTTGAAAACGTGACACTTGTTGGGACTGCCTGGGCAGTAGTGCCTTCCAGGTCCTTTAATGCCATGAGAAGATGCAGGCAGTGCCTGTGGGCCAAGAAGGGTGTTGTGGAGATGTGGTGGTGGGTCCTGGTCATCTGCTGCTCCTGCTCTTGCAGGTTACAATGCCTGGAGGGGCTTCTGTGGGCTCTCCCAACCCCAAACTGTAGAAGAATTGTCTGAGGTGCTCAGAAATCCCAAACTGGCCAAGAAGTTCATGAATGTGTATGGGACACCCTACAATATCGACCTCTGGATTGGGGCAGTTGCAGAGCCCGTGGTTCCCCAGGGCAGAGTTGGGCCCCTCCTGTCCTGCATTATTGGCACCCAGTTCAGGAACCTGCGTGATGGGGACAGGTGAGAGATACATTCCCTGTGACATTTTTTAGGGGGGAAACACTGACATTTCCTGTGACATATTAATCCAACCCATCCACAGCACTCCAGTGAGTGCTCCCAGCAAGGCTCACTCCTTGATTTTCGCCCAGTTGACAAAGGACTCTTTTTTGCAGCCTGTTTTCCAGATTCATGTGGCTGAGGAGCACCAGCTCCAGACCACAGGGGATCTGCTGTGATCTTTGCCTGAGGTGGCTTTTGCTCTCAGGCTATAAAGGGGAGGATAAATCACTGCATCCCAGCAGCCTACTGATGCTGTGTGGAAGAGGCAGGCTGTCTGCACTGTTAGAATCCAGGTCTGGCCACACTGGAGACACCACTTTCTAAAAGGGTGTGCCTGGAGAATCGAGGTGGATCTAAGCACCATTCAGACTCACCTTGATCAGGTTCCCATCTCAGCAAGTAACCAGAGATTATAAACTGCTTCTGAAAATATCATTGCAGGTTCTGGTGGGAGAACCCGGGAGTTTTCTCTCCACAACAGTTGGAGGCATTGAGAAAAATCTCAGTGTCGAGGGTGATCTGTGACAATACTCACATCAAAAAGATACCCAGGGATGTGTTCAAGATCAACACTTATCCTGAGGACTTCACTGATTGCCAAGAGATTGACGTGCTTGACCTCTCATCCTGGAAAGATGAGCCTGAGAGTATCACAAAAGGTACCACTGGTCTGACATCAGTCAAAAATAATAAATGTGCTATGAGGTCACTTCCATGCCTAAAAAATTGAAAGAATTCAGGTTTCCACAGTGATTCTGCCCCCCAAAAGACAATGACTGTCCATTTAGGCACACTCAGACAGCACTGGAGGCAGAGGTGCTGTTAGCTGGGTCTCCAGGCAACCCATCACTTTCATCATCCCTTATTCCCTGCCTCTTCCTTTCAAGCAGATGGAAATGCAAAAAATCCAGTCTGTTCTGGACCTTGTGGATATGTCCTCTAAAGACCTTATTCCAGGACAACCACAGTCTTTCCTGACAGGAAAGGTGTTGATGAAAAATCAGTTAGAATTAGCCAACCTGCTCCAAGGTCTTACTCTGCTGCTCCAAGTTCCTGCTCTCCCCTCATCTTCTCCAAAGCTTTAAATCAGTTTAAGGTACAGCTGGAGTAGTTTTGACACTGTATGGCCTCACACACCAGTAGTCGAACACACACGATCAAAGGTTATGATGTGCCACAGTAAAACGGTGTCTTTGTCTGAGAGATGTGGACAACCAGTGTCTTACTGAAACACTTTTGACAAGGGCTCTCCCAGCTGAAATGATGTGGGAGAACAGAGACTTGAAGAATGGACTGGATTGGATTCTTTTTCCATCTGACAACCCATTTAAAGATGATCACAAAACCTGGGGATCACCTATGCTGTCCTTCTGCAAGGCACAGACAACAAAGCATCTCCATGCAGTTCTTGTATTGAATTTGAGTAACCATTTGAGAGGAAACAGTGTTGTTTAAGACAGATATTTGCACTTAAAGGCTAAATTATGGTGGCTTCACCCCATTCTTTAGGACCTGAGTCCAGCTAAACAACAGAATTTTTCTCATTTCTTTTTTTATCGTAGTCTTATGGTCACTAAAATGTGCTGAGCTGCTTCCTGTGGCTCCTTTCTCACCAGACTTGGAGGAAGCCAAAGTATTTGTGTTACCCAGAGAGAGTGAAATTCCAGGGCTAAGGGCAGCTGCTAGAAGTTTCACCTTTTCAAATGTCAAGAAACTTCCCCCAAACCACTCATTCTAAGGCTGGAAGCACCGTGGTGTCTCAGAGGTGCAAGGATACAGGGATGACAAAAAGGTGGAGGAAAATGGTGTGTCCAGGAAAGACTTTCTGCCTCTCAGCCACTTTTTCTGCTTCATTGACAGTTTCTAATCCTGCTCATCAGACCAGCGCTGGAAACCCCTAATGGTGGCACTGAGCTGCTCCTGGGAAACTCCTGCCTGGACATCAGGCTCCACTGGCTGCTGCTGACTGAACATCAGCACGTGGTTTCCCAGAGGGGAGCTCAAGACTATGTCATCTGCTTTATTTCCTGTAACGTGATTTTTTAAATATCATTTCTTTCTAAAAACTTCCAGTAATGTAAGTCTTCAGATG
The DNA here is from genome assembly GCA_013389985.1 of Dryoscopus gambensis. Lineage (NCBI taxonomy): Eukaryota > Metazoa > Chordata > Aves > Passeriformes > Malaconotidae > Dryoscopus > Dryoscopus gambensis. Next base: position 216,825 of record WEIT01006231.1, on the reverse strand, counting down.
GAAGGGCAATAATATTTTATTTTCTGTAACCCTAAAAAATTGATCAGAGGCTTTATGACTCTCTAAAAGTGTAATTATGACAGGTTTTTTTACTTCCCATCCTGAATGGGTGTCAAACTTGCAGGCTGGCATGCTTGCATTGCAGAATCAAATTCCTTATCCTTTGTACCTGCTCAGAAATAAGCACATTTGTGTAATCTTCATCAAAACGTTCCCTGTCTCCAGGTTTTGCACAAGAGAAGAAGCTGTTTAGGCTGCTTCTAATCAGCCATGAGATTTCAGCCTTTGAAGACACTGGAGCATGGCAGCTGCATCTTGAAGCCTTGAGACAAGTTTTATTTAAATCCTACAGTGAACCTGTGTGGTTTCGGTGTTCTGGGCAGTAATAAAACACATTCTATGCACTCACCTACAGCTGGTATCAATGACAGGCTGGGGCAGAGGGGCTGGAAATCATTCCATCAGAAAAGGGCCTGGGGGTGCTGGTTGACAGTGGCTGAACAAGAGGCCAAGTGAGCCCAGGTGGGCAAGAGGCCAATGGCACCTAGGCTGTGCCAGCCACAGCGTGACCAGCAGGACCAGGGCAGTGACTGTCCCCCTTTTCTGGCACTGCTGAGACCCCACCTCAAATCCTGTGCTCAGTTTTGGGCCTTTCACTCCAAGAAAGACATTGAGGGGCTGGAGCATGTCCAGGGAAGGGAATGGAGCTGGGAAGGGGCTGGAGCCCCAGGAGCGGCTGAGGGAGCTGGGAAAGGGGCTCAGCCTGGAGCAAAGGAGGCTCAGGGGGGCCCTTGTGGCTCTGCACAAGTCCCTGACAGGAGGGGGCAGCCGGGGGGGTCGGGCTCTGCTCCCAGGGAACAGGGACAGGAGGAGAGGGAACAGCCTCAGGCTGGGCCAGGGGAGGTTCAGGCTGGACACCAGGAGGAATGGAACAGGCTAGACACCAGGGAAAGGGTGGTCAGGCACTGGAAGGGGCCCAGAGAGGTTTGGAGTCCCCATCCCTGGAGGTACCCAAGGAAGAACTGGATGTGGCACTCAGTGCTCTAGGCTGGTTGAGAAGGTGGGGATCAGTCACAGGTTGGACTCAATGATCCTGGAGGGCTTTTCCAACCTAAACAATTCTGTGAATCTGTGTAAGTCAGACCTGTGTCCAAAATATTCTTTGGCTCTGGTTCATAGCTAAACGTATCAGCACAAAAAAGCAAATCACATCATGGCTGGTGGGCAGCTTCTGGCAGAGAAGGCAGGGCAGAACCAGGCGGGACTCAGAAATCAGAAGCTGCAGCTCCCAGAGCGTATTTGAGTTGGAAGTTATATAGGTTGTGTTAAAAAATCAAGAGGTTATCATAGAATCATCATAGAATTGCAGAATCAGTAAGGCTGGAAAAGCACTCCAAGATCATCGAGTCCATTAACCCGGCACTGCCAGGTCCACCACTACACCATGTCCCTAAGCACCAGATATACACATCTTTTGAACACTTCCAGGGATGGTGGCTCCATCTGGGCATGGCAAGGATATTAGGCAGCATATTCCTGCTGTTTGCCTCTGGTTTCTGAGCCCCCAGACACGTCCCTCTTGCACTTTGAAGATGTGCCCAACCACTGAAAGCAAAATCTTCCTCAGCTTAAAAAGAAGGCTAAATATCCCAAAGGAACCACCAAGCCCTGTAGACACATGTAAGGTCTTTAATTCCCCTCTCCCAAAGCTGCCTTGGTTTCTGCTTCTCGTGGCAGAAGTACCTCCAAAATCCTCCCCAGGGAAGAGGAAGAAAACAGCGCCTTCTCCTGAGTGTGTTCCAGGGGAATGTGGCAGCCCTCAAACCCCAAGGCAGCCATTTTCCAGGCAGGATGGTCACAGGCTTGGGATCAATGCCTCCGCCATGTTGGATCTGAACAGGGAAAGGTGATACAAGCAGGCAGCGATGGTCACAGGAAGGGCCCAGCTCTGCCTGGGTTTCAGCTGAAGGGACATTCTCAGGATTATGATTACCCAGAAATGTCCAGCTGTCTGCTGTGCATCTGTCCCCCTGGGTGGCACAGTTCTCTGGGAGGAACACAGCAACATTCCCCTTGGAAGCTTCTCTCCTTGGTGGGTGTTTGCCTGTCTCTGGTATGTCAGCGTTGCAATCCACAGTTTTCTCTGCTGCCAGACCTTCCTGTGGCCTCCTCTCAGCTGTGGCACACACAGCTGGAGCTGGAAGATGGGATCGCTAATGGGAAGCTCCGTTCGTCATTCCCGATATCCCCCAGTAGGCAGAGAGCATGGAGTCGCGGACCTGCTCCGTCAGCTTGGGAACATCGTCTGGGCCCAGGCCGAGCGTCTCCACCTCTGGCAGGATCTGGATTATCATCTTTCCTGAAAGAGGGTGAGAGAGGGGGGAAAAAAAAATACATGAGTGGTGTAGAAGAGCAGGAGAAGGTACAGCAAGAGGGTTGGTGCCCACCAAGGAAATGCCCTAATTCCCACACCAGCCACATCCCAAATGCACACAGCAAAAACCCAGCCCAGGCTTTTCCCATCCACAGAGACCACAAGAATCATAAATATGAAACAGGTGAATCTCTCCTCCAACACAATATAATGTTTCACATAGGGTGAGTTTTCACAGTGGAAAGATGTCAGGGTCTGTCTAGATCACAGGAAAAGAGAAGATGTTTAATACAACACATCCAAACTGGCTGTGCTCTACGTATATCAAATTTAGCAGGGTCCCTCCTTCCAGAAACACACTTTGGGATGAGGGAAATTGTGGGCAGGATTCCCTGGTCACAGGGAAGCAGCTAAGCAATGGGCCAGTGTAAACTGGAAGAACATACTGGGGAGTTGCAGTCATGCAGCTGTTCTGGCACTGAGTCCCCTGTTTTGGCCAATGGAGACAAGACAGTGCCTGCACAGACGGGAACCTGGGGTTTGGGGAGTGTCTGTGACGTGTTGTAATGTTCTTGCATGACTTTACACGTGTGTCTGGAATGAGATCCAGCAGTGCTGGCAGCAGAGCCATGGGAAGGAGGCAAAACAAGCATAGAGAAGAACTTCACAAAAGAAAAGGGTTTGTCAGGTTGGATGGGGCTTGGAGCAATCTGGTCAAGTGGAAGGTATCCTTGCCTGTGGTAAGGGGTGGAATGAAATGAGCTTCAAGTCCCTTCCAACCCAAACCCTTCTGTGATTCCATGATTCTGTGCTCCCTGCCTGCACATCTCAAAGCCAGGCTGGTACCTCACTTCACTTGCTCCTACTGAAAGAGCAGAGTGATGACAAGGCTGTGCTGGAAATTCAGGTCTCTTGGGAACAGACTTCCAGCAAGCACCAGACATGTTCCATGAATGACAGTGTCCAACACCAGGCACAGACCTGGGCTTTCCAGAGGCTCCTCAGCACACCCAGAGCCACTGTGGACACAGGGAGCTGTCCTGACCCACGGACCTGCTCAGCGTGCAGGAATCTTGACCACCATCTTCAGAATCAGCCCTGGCTGATTCTGAAAACTTTCAGGGAGAGAAAGCGGGAAAGCCCAAGAAAAGCTAACTAGGGTTCTTTCTTCAGCAGTGCAGGTCCTGCCTGTTTAACAGACTTTCGTAAAAGGGCTCGGAGATCAGCTGAGCATGGATTCCCATGGTGACTGAAGCTCTATATAGGCAAATGTACATGCAACTGCAAAAAGTCTTTCCTAAAAAGCTCAGGGAATTCTTGGACTCTCTATCCTTGTAGTTAATACAACCTTTTCTGGACTGGTCACAAAGCTAACTCATCTGTCTTTAGAGCTGGCCTTGCTTAAAGAAAAATGTTTAGCTGCTTCAGAGATCTCTCCCCAGGATGTTATTCTCTGATTTCCCAGAGCAGGGATTTGAAAGGAAGGGAAGGGAGCAGGCTGGTGAAATCCCTTCTCATGGTCCTATTGACTCTCAGGTTGGGGAACACCTCCAGATCCAAAAGACTTTTGTGTGTGAACAGGGAGAGGATAAACCCAGCAGGTGATTCCATGGCAATTCCATGTTTATCATTTGCACCACTCTCTCTTCCCAGTGTCTGCCTGCAAGGGAATCACTGCACCCAGGCACAACAGTGGGAGGAATGAGAATTTCAGATGCAGAGCCTCTCCTTAGGGAACACCAGGGCTGGCCTGGGCAAGAGTAGGAATCGGCAGAAGTCCATTTTAAGGTGGGCAGCAGCTAAGGGAGTGAAGGAACAGGATGAGACACTTTTCTCTGTTGGAATTTGTACCACTTTTTTCTGCATTTTCCTTCTGAAGCCCAAGACTTGTGTAATTTTTTCCCCATAAAGTTTTAGCGGTGGCCAGTAGAAATTTTTGTTACCATAAATGTTTCCCAGCTCTCCATGCACCAGCAGATCCAAGGGCAGCATGGGGGGGTCAGGGGCAGGACCTGCCCCAGGACTGCTGCTTCTCCAAGTTCTCTTGGACAGGTATTGGATAAGCAGTGAGAAATCCAAGGGAAGAAGAAAAAGTGATGTCTGAAATGTCCCATTTCTTCCCAAGAAAACAGAAACTGCTGTTTTCTGGGTGCCACTTCCATATTACACATGGTCCTCTGCCCACCCCCCTCATGGTTCCAAGGACTGAGCTTGCACCAACACCCTGACCATTCTTTGCCCCAGGTCATCCTCACCTGGTGTAAACTTCTTCTCCTTCTGGTTGTAGAAGCTGTTGTAGGAAGACAACACTACAGGAATAACAGGGACCTGGAGGGGAGGCAGTCTACAGTGACTAGACACATCTCCTTATCCTTCCCCCAAAATTCAACTCATGTTTTCAGGTGAATCCTGCACCTTGCTGATAATTATCACCGTCAGTGTCACAGCAGACACTCGGAGGATTATTTGAATATTTAGATAATTTAACTGTTCTCACTCCATGTCCTCACTATTGGGTTTTGTAATTTCATCTCTGTATTTAGGCCAGCAACTGTGGATTGCCAAATTACTGTCTACAACTCAGCAGAAATATCCTTGTGCAGTTCCAGGGCTCTTGTCAAGCTCCCCCCACCTTTCTCCCAAGCTATAACAAAGGTTTTCCACTTGTCACAGAAACAGCCCCCTCCTGTGCCACCTGCAAACCCCCGGGGGCTCCTGGATGTATGCTCAATCCATAGGGAAGCCAGGGACCAGGACCCAGGTTTGCTGGTGGACCACAGTAGGTAAATCGCACTCCAGGTGCAGGAGGAAGCTGGGTCTCACCTGGGCTTTCACAGCCAGCTGGAAGGCCCCACGTTTGAAGGGTAACATGGAGCCACCATGGTTGCGAGTTCCTTCAGGGAAGATCAAGACACACAGCTGCAGGAGGGAGAAGACATTAAGGCGGAAGGACCTCCAGGTACAATTCTAAGCCCTGCACAGGGATGGTGCCCTGGGGCTCATCTCTCTACCCCTGACCTCCATTCATGGACACAGAACACACTGATGCTCTCACTCTGTTCTGCTCAATGCCTGGCCCAGAGACAAAGATCTCTTTCCACCCACATCCAGATTCCTGTTTTCCAGCAGCTCCTCATCGGACTCCACCCCACTCACGTTGTCCTTGTGCAGGGACTGTGCCACCTCTGTCAGGAGGCCGATGGACTCTTCCCTCCTCTTGCGGTCGATGAAGACGACCCCTGAGAGCCAGCAGGCCAGGCCGAATGTGCCCATGTACAGGACCTCCTTCTTGGCAATGAGCACACAGCGCCTCGGCAATATCTCCGTCATCACTGCAAAGGGACAGCAAGGTCAGAACAAGTCGTCATCTGCACTCAGGGTCCGTCTAGAGTCTGGGTGACAGCCCTCTGCTCTAGGAGATGCCATGCCTGAAGCTTCAGAGAATCCCTGGGGAATTTTGGGGGTCTCCAGACCATCCACCCAGGACTGGCACTGAAGGAGAGAAGCTATGAGAGGGCTGGCAGTCTTGTCCCCGTTCCCTTGGAGAGGGTGAAGCTGACGTAGCTTGAAAATGCCTCTGACACCCTGGAGATCAGCCCTGGCTTGGGGCTGGCTGGTGAAGGACTCCGTAGCAGCCACTCCTGCCCCTCTGCCTGTGGCACCTGGGATTCCATACGACCCACCCCTACAAACACCTGGGGCCAGGAGCAGGAGGCAGGATCACCACATACCCAGGATGTCAAGGGAGGTCTGGTGATTCAGCACCAGAACAAAAGGTTTCTTAGTCCTGAGGTTCTCCTTGCCCTTCACTACTATCTGAATGCCAAAGATGTATTTGAGTGGCAGGATCAATGTGCGCAAAAACCTGGAAAAGAGGAGTGGAAATTAGCCAAAGAGATTCTGAAATTTGGGACCAAACACGGCATCCAAACCAGCCCACCTTGCACACTGCTTCTGCCAGTTTCCCACAGACACAGATTTGACCATGACTTGGAGAAGAACAATTAGTGTCCCTCTGCAGCTAATTATTTAATTACAGAAGACAAATACACCTCGCAGGTTTCCCTCAAGCCATACATGACCAATGATCCAGCAACTACAGATCCATAAGTTCCATGGATCAACCAAATATTAGATAATATCCAGATTCACAGCACACCTTTGTACTTTGCTTCCCTGCCCACCTTGCTGGGTTGGGAAGACAGGCTGCAATAAACCTGTGCCTAACTCTGCTGGCTGTGGAAAGAGAGAGGTTTGCCTTTGGGTGACATTAGGCTGCAGTGCTGGGAGCCCTATTTGAAGAGACATTGGTAAAGTAATAAGAAAAAAATAGAAGTCAGGCACCAAAGTCAAGAGGTGAAGAAAATTCTCAAAGTAAAATGCTGATGCTCAGTTAGGAGATATGAATTCCCACTGGAGCATAAAATGGAATAGTAAATCCTACTTCTGCAGCACTTCAGGAGGGTGCACTGCAAGCACTGTGGTGCCGTGTAGCAAAGTCATCTTCTCATCCCCACTCAGCCCAGGTTCCTGATTGCCACCAGCACTGATCACTCCTGGACACCCCATGCAGCCCCCAGGAGAGTCCAAAGCCTGGAGGGTCTGAGCAGAATCTGGAGAGACAGGATGGGCAGCAATGGGATGGGCTGGGGGACTGCCAGAACTGGGGCACCAGGCTGTCACTGAGCTGATGGGGACACATCAGTGCCCGTGCAGGGGCCAGCACTGCACCGTGGTGACGTCTCAGGTATGCACTGGCTCAGAGCAGAGAATGGGAAGAGCACCCAGAATGGCTTTCTCAACACAGCTTAGAAATGGAGTGTTCAGCCATGGGAAGGAGGGAAATACAGCTCCAAAGACCAGATAAAAGAGCTTTAATAAAAATAGCAATATGCGTTACATCCAGGTTGTTGGCATTACCTGCTTTGGCAAATCTATGGCACCTTTTACATCCTTTCTTTCCATAATTTGTTATTCTTTTTATCAACCCCAAACCAGTACTAAAACCCACATCCCTTCTCTGAATTACAGTCTGTCATCTCCCCACACCAATATACAACTGATCTCTCCCCACCTCAGCACACCCCCAGGACTCTCCAAATCAAAGCGCTGGACAGAGTGAACTCTATCAATGCTCAGAGCAGAAAGGAGCCACAGACAACTTACATCACGTTCTCCACGTTACGTCCACGAGGAATACTGAGGATTATAACCCCAATGCTTACGGTGAAGAGCAACAGCTTATAGAATGTCATCTTGCAGAAGAATCTGAACGCTGGTTTCACCTGGTAGAGAACTAGAAAGGCGATGAGCAGACAGGTGAAGGGGTAGTGAAGGAGGAAAAGCTCCATCCTTCCAGCCTGGAGCAGGTTGAGCAGAGCAGTGAACGAGTCACGAGCAGCTGGTGATGTAGAGCAGAGGTGAGACTCCCTCCATCAGCTATGTGTGGGTGGTGCAAAGCTGGAATGAGGTTTGGGAGTGAAGCTTCAGCCAGGCTGTGCTCTCTACTGGGAGCTGCACTCACCGTGGGAAGCCAGTTTAGCAACAGCACTGCGAGCGCGCCGGGAGGGCTGGATGGCAATGGGGGCAAACACAGCAGCAAAGCTGTCGGTGTGCAAGGGCTGTGGGGCTGGCAGGGCTTGGAGAGCCCCTTCAGGGGGCTCAGGGAATAGGAATCCTGAGGAATTTTAAGAAAATATCTAGTGGGGAGGAGCAGGATGTATCGGACAGCACACAAACCCTGCCCAGAGAAGCTGTGACTGCCCCATCTCTGGAAGTGTCCAGGACCAGGTTGGGGCTTGGAGCAACCTGGGATAGTGGAAGATGTCCCTGACCATGGCAGGAGTGGAACTGGATGATATTTAAGTCCCTTCCAACCCAAACCATTTCATGATTCCATGATTCTATGATCCCAGGCTGTCTCACTTTGTGCAAATATTGACCTTCACCCGGCGAGCTGGCTGCAAGATGTGCAGGGAATCAGAAATCAGTATTTTGGAGGAGAGAAAGAGAAAAGCAGTGATCTGAGCAGCCAGACCCTGCCCTACACATCCAGGCACTGGAGGGACCAAGCTGAGCAGCTGGACATTCTGCATGTAGGGTGGGAAAAGTAGGAAAAGTGCCACAAGTCTAGAGAAAAAGATAAACAAAGCAAGAGCAGCTACTCCCAACGTGTTCCTGGCCAGAGGCAGGTGCATGTTCAGACAGCATCTGCATAAACAAGGAGTAAATCAGGAAAATGCAGGTATTACCTGGGACTGCTCCAACTGTATTTCATCTCCTAAAACAAGTACATGAAAAGGAACTTTGCAATAGCCAGAATGACTGGGCCGAAAAACAAATGTTTCATGATTCATCATCTGCACACCAGGCCTTGCTCTAGCAGCTGGCACTTCAAAGGAGCAAGGACTCTAAATTCCAGCCAGGACTGAGAGCTGCAGATTCTCCAAAGGGAATAGCCCAAGGACCCATAAAACCACGATGACCACCACCTGCAGCCTAAAGAACAAAGTCAGATCCTCAAGGATAGCAAAATGGGCAAGACTCTGATATTTCCTGAAGAAATTGAGGAAAGACGTAATAATATAGAAAGGCATTGCCTGTGCTCCCTGCTCCTCTGGCTTAGCCAGGGAAATTTCTTCTCCTGATTTTCAGTGGAAAACTGGAGAGGTGACTGCAGCCACCTCTCAGCTCTCCCAAGGCTTCCCTGCAACCACAGGAGAGGCAGCCAAAGCAAAGAGCTTCTCCACAGCCTCTGAACTGTGCCTGCACCAGCCCATGGGAACTACAAGAGCCCCATGTGTGCACACTGGGACCCTCTGAATGGGTGCTCACAGAGACCAGGTCCCTGTGGGAGCCAGTGCTTAGAGAGAAACCATGGCTTCTTTCTGCTTCTCCACAGTCTGATCCAGAAAACACTTGCCTTTCTAATGCCTGTCAGCCTTTCCTGTATCTCATCTGTACAAAATTATGGCCTTTTGCAGTTGGGGGAAGGTTGATTTGATGCACAGCTGGTTCATCCTGACCTACCAGAGGGAGGTTCCTAAAATGTAATGCCAGTGAAACCAGTGGAATGGCTGTCCTGCAAGGATGACTGTGGCTTCAAAACCAGGGTGCTGTTGTCAGCCTCCTGCTGTTGAAGAAACCTTTGACACAACTCTGCACATAGAAACCCCCCCAAAATGTCAGGGGCAAGGAAGTCTGCAAGTTCACAACAGTTCAAACCACTGAAAAGGTTTCTTTTAAGTTACTGTCAGCAGTTTTCAAAGACTTCACAGAATCACTGAGGTTGGAAAAGACCTCCAGGATCATCGAGTCCAATCTGTGACTGATCCCCTTGTCCCCAGCCCAGAGCACTGAGTGCCCCGTCCAGTCCTTCCTTGGACTCCTTCAGAGATGGGGACTCCAAACCTCCCCAGGCAGCCCCTTCCAGTGCCTGACCACGCTTTCCAAGAAGAAGTTCCTGCTGATGTCCAACCTGAGCCTCCTCTGGTGCAACTTGAGGCCGTTTCCTCTCATCTTGTCCCTGTTCCCTGGGAACAGAGCCCGACCCCCCTGGCTGCCCTCTCCTGTCAGGGAGCTGTGGAGAGTAAGGAGGTCTTTGATTCCAAGAGCCAGTAAGTGTCTCTGATGAGTGTGGAGAAAGCCAAGGACATTCCCAATTCCCCATGGACAGACAGTCAGCTCAGATCTAACACAACATTCAGGCTCCAAACCCACAGATACCAAAATCCACAGCTATAATTTTCACCTGTCGCAAGGATCCCCAGCACCTGGATCCATCCTGCTCCCATTTCAAAAGCAGTTGGCTCTTGCCTAACCTGCAAGGTGTTTTCAGAAACTGCAGCTCTAATGAAGATCCCAGTCTCCAGACTAAGTGTATCCATGCCCAGTTGAGTCCCTTTTGCCCCTGGCTCTTTGCATCCTTTCCAGAACCTGGTTCAATTTAAATGAACCTGAGGTAGGGAGAAGAGGGACTTGGTCACACCATGAGCTTTTGTCACAGAGACAAATGTTAATGACTGTCCCACTCTCCAGATCTGCTCAGCCACACACTGGCCAGAAGAGAGAGGGGAGGCAGGGAAAGTGATCCAGCATGGTGGGAAAAGGCCTAGGAAATGGTCTTGTTCACCATAGGAAGGCTCAGAAGAGGACGGACTGTTGTCAGCACAGCAACATGTGAGAGGGAGGAGCTGGTAAAGCTGAATATCACAACTGACTGCCAAATGCAAAGCAATGATTCCAGCACAAAATATGAGGACTGGATTTTGAAATGGGACTGATTGCCACTGAAAATGGCTAGCGTAAATATCTCCTCTGGAACAGACTGGAACAAGCAGAGGGGCAGACACCAATCTCTTCTCTCTGGTAACCAAGGACAGGACCCAAGGGAATGGCTGGAGCTGTGTTGGGGGGTTTACTTGGATATCAGAGAAAGGCTCTTCCCCCAGAGGGTGCTGGGCACTGCCCAGGCTCCCCAGGGAATGGGCATGGCCCCGAGGCTGCCAGAGCTCCAGGAGTGTTTGGACAGCGCTGCCAGGGGTGCACAGGGTGGGATTGTTGGGGTGTCTGGGCAGGGCCAGGGGCTGGACTGATGATCCTCGTGGGTCCCAGCTCAGGATATTCCATGTCTCTACGACAAGTTATCAAAGGGCAAAGTGTTGGGTTTGGCCAAGGACCATATCAGTCACCAGCCTCCAAAGGGTGAACAGGTCAAAAGGGAATCCATCACTACTCACTTAGAGGCATTAACATTGATACTAAAAACCTCCGAGGGATTCCAAAGTAAATGTATCAGAGAAAGGTCATCAAGACTGAGGAAACTGTTTATGATGCTCTGGCTGCAGCTCTGTTATGATCCAATTATTATTGTTATTAAGGTTCTTTAGAAATTCCTCTGCCCCAATTAAGGTGCAAACGAGACCATATGCCTAGTGACAATAATGTAAGTTTTATTATATAGTATATATGAGAGAAAGAGAGAGAGAGAGAGAAAGAGAGAAAGAAGGAGAAAATAGGTGGGGGCGGACAGAAAGAGAGTGACAGGGACAGAATAAGGAAAATTTCACCATCCGTGGTTCCCAACGATGTCTGTTGATCCTCTTCAGCTGGTCGTGGGGCTGAAGTCCCCCCGGGAAGCATAGAATTCGATGGGTTTATATGCTCAGGCTAGGCAGGCATGGCCGGGCATGTCCCCCTGGGGGAGGGGGCAGTCTCTTACAGCAGTCCCCGAGTCTGTTGCATCACCTGCAGTCCTGTGGGGCCCGGCCTCTCACGTGACTGTCCCGTGGATACGCCCGGTGGGGTTGGGGGTGCCACAGCTCGGCCAGTTTGTGTACTGGGAGGATGGGTCTTTATTGTGCTCCCGAGACCTCCTCCTCCGCGCCTCGGCTAGGGTGAGGAGTCTGTGTACCTGGATTCTGTGAGCTGTGCTCTCCCCCACCCCAAACTCAACCAGGGATGAATCTTGGCAGGACTGCTGGGTTTGGCTCACATTCTTTTCTTTGTTTACTTGTTTGTTTCTCCCCTGAGGCTCATGAAAGAATGGGTTTTCCCTTTATCTAATCTGAGTAGTTTGACTTACAGTCCAAAGTTCTTCAGAGAGGTTTCTGGAATTGCAGCTTCTTTAAAACTTTATATCCATGTTTGAGGCATGAACTATTTCAGCCTCTGACAAGCTCCATGATGAATCCATGTAACCTTCAGTTTTACACGGCACAGATTAGCTTCGGAGACCCATTTATGAGCCAAGACATGGCTGGAAATGCTTGTAATGACAAGAGAAGAGGTTTTACAAGGAAAGGTGTTCTGGCTCATGAAGATTTTTGTGGTATCCAGACAGCCCTGACAGAAAAGAACACAGCAGGCTCTGTGTTCTGGAACAGCCTGGGCTGCAGGGCTTGCAGCCATGGGTTAGCTTAGAGCTGGTGAACTCTGGCTAGGAAGTAGAACAGTTTATCACTGTAAATCACAGGAAAATTGAAGGGGGAAAGGACACCAGGAGATCTGCAGGCCAACCAGCTGCTCAGAGCAGGGTTAACTGCAAATCCAGAGAGCTTGCTCAAGGCCTAGGCAGTTTAGGAGAATACCCAAGGCTGGAGATCCCAAGATCTCTCTCATCCCTGTGTCTGCATCACACCACTGTCACAGGGAGTAATGTTTGTCTTTGTCTAAAGATTATTTCCCTCGTGGTAACCTGCATCTGTTACCTCTTGTCTTTTGACTATGAGCCTCTGGGAAGTGTCCACCTTCACAGCTACTCCTTAGAGAGACTGAAATCACTCCCCCTCCCATTCTCCAGACTGAGCAGATCCAACTTTCTCAGCCTTTCTTTGCAGCCCATGTGCTGCAGCCCAGTGACCACCTTGGCGGGCATCCACTGAGGAAAAGTTGAGTTGGCACTGGGTGAAGGACCTGACAGGATGAACTTGGGATGGACATCCAGGTCTGAGTTGAAACAGCTCGGGGAGGCTGCAGGTGGGAAAGTGAATGAGAGGCCTCAACAGAGCTGGGAGAGAGAGCTGCCCTTCTGAAACCAGCAGCAGAGGCTGATCGGGACAAACCATCCCATCCCAACTCCTGCAGGATGCATCCCCCTCCTCAGGAGCTCCACTGGCCAAGGCAGGCACATGCCAGGCACCCTACAGACGGTACCCATGCTGCTGTACCAGTACTGCATGTGTTTGATCAAGTTGATAAAGTAAATCAAATTGTCCAAATTTCAGCTTGGCTAAAATACAAGAAATCAGCTGCCTGTGCTTAGTGCACACAGAGAGATTGTGGGTGACTTTGAGCCAGTCCTGTCCTCCCCCAGAGGGGAATTGCTGAAGTCAACAGGGGGCTGAGCAGATGTGGGGCTATGTCACTGTTAGACAACAAGGAGTGAGAAACCAGAGCTGGAGAGACACCCCTGTCAGTACCTCCCACCCCTCAGTGCTGACTTCCATAGTTCTGCCTCACATGGGAGCTGGGGGCAGAGGCTTCAGCAAGAAATACCTTCTTCCATTAATGACACACAGCTTCTGGAACTGCCCTTTCCCAATATTCCCAGAGAAAACCTATCTGCGCTTGCTGCATCTTTTACAAAGTGCAAAGAACATCTTGGCCTCAGCCCAAAATTGCAATTTATTAAGAAATAACAGGAACATAGCAGGCTACAGAGGGAGGAGAAAGTTTGATCCTGTTCAGGAAAAAGCTGGATTGAAACCAGAATAGTTTTTACTTTCTTGTATGTTTTGATTGTTCTCATCCTTGCCAGGCCATATCCCACCAGCTCTACAGCCCAGTGGTGAGTCATGCTGGCTCATGCCAGGCTTCAGCAATAGCTTGTCACAGGTTTCTGTCACATCAGAGGATGTTTTGGGCATTCTGGAAGATGGGAAATAATGATGAGAAAACTCTCTTCCATGTAGCAGATTTTTTCTTCCATGTTGGAGCAAAACCTGGCACAGGGCATTTTAGGACAGTGTGTTTGGGGTGCAGGACAACTATTTCTGCTTCTCTCAGAGGCATCCTGCCCTTAGTAAATTTTCTCTGGAAATTGAAGGATTTATTTCTTTCAAACAAAAAAAATATCAAAGAACAAAAATCAGCTGTCATTCAAATGCGCTGGATCATTCTGTGGGGGTTGAAAATTTTAAAAGGAAGGTCCAAAACATGTGTTTGACAGTAAATTTTGGTGAAGCATTGTGTGGTTCTGTGGCCTAAGCCAGCAGCTGGTGCGATTTGGGATCAGCCTCTGGATACTCATTTCACTTGGCTTTGTGATAGTGAGTGAGTTCACAGATCTGGGACATCTCTTCATGAAGTTCTTTTATTCCTGGGCTCCATCCCACTGTAAAGGCTTCATGCAAATCAAGCTGAGGAAATGACAGAACCATGCCCAAAAATTGCAGGCAGCAAAAGCATAAACACAGTAAAAATTAATGATCCATCTCAGCAGCTTCCCAAGTCAGCACATCTGGGAAATCCTCAGTGTTCAGCATTTAAAGTCACCAGGATCTTCTTCTAGAGGAGATGATAAAAAGCTTTGTGTTAATAGAAAAGAACCTGCCATAGCTCCCTTGTACCTTGTGTGATTTGTTTCCACAGGTTAAGCTGGAAAAGAGGGATCAAAAACTGGTATTATGGGAGTGTGGCAGGACCTGACTGTCAGGAAAGGAAGGATGTTTTGTTAGGAAAAGGCACTGGAACAGCCCTTCCCAAGGAGAGCCACTCTTCCCTACATCTACTTCCCATGGATTTCAGGAAGCATTCTGGAAGGAATTAGACCTCAAAAATTTTACAAATCCTGAAGGCAGCTGGGAGAAATAGTGTAAATATAGGCAACATCTGTAAAGCAGAGATCAAAACCAGAAACCCTTCCACAGACTGGGAATTCCTTTTCAAATGCTGAGTTGCTTTTGGCCTTACAAGGATGTGCTGACAAACAGCATCTCAACAGACAGACAGACAGAGCAGCCTTCCCAGTCTGGGCATTGCTTCCCACGCAGGAAACCCTGGCATCAGCAGTGAAGAGCTAAATGGAAAGTCAATTGATCAGAAAAAAATCACAGAATCCCAGCTGGGCCAGGCTGGAAGGGACCCCAGAGGGTCACTGGTGCCACCTCCCTGCTCAGGCAGGGCCAGCCCAGAGCACAGGGCCCAGGAATGTGTCCAGAGGCCTCTGGAATATCCCCGCTGAGGGAGACTCCAGCCCCTCCCTGGGCAGCCTGTTCAGGGCTGGGCACTGCCCAGGGCACAAGTTCTGCCTCCTGTGCAGGGAATCGCTGGGCTCAGCCCCTGCCCGTCCCTCTGGTGCCACTGCTGGGCCCCCGGAGCAGAGCCCGGGCCCTGCTCGGAGCCCTCCCTGCAGCCAGGGACACCCAGGGCTGAGGGCCCCTCTCACTGGGGCTCCTCTCGAGGCTGAGCAGCCCCAGCTCCCTCAGCCTTTCCTCGGCAGGAAAATAGGGCACTTGGCTTGGTCTGCCAGGAAATCTGCATTTTGCAGGAGCCACTCTGAGTACACCTGGTGAACTGGAGCACCTAAAGCTGTGCCTGGCACACGGCTCCAGCCCCATGTCATGTGGTTTTGAACCACAGAGTCTGGCTTTCTCTGAGGGGTGCAGGCAGGACCTGCTGCAGTTTGCAGGTCATACCTTGCTGCTCGGTGCACGTTGACTTCCAGGGTCTGAGGTCCAGCTTTGGGATCCGACTGCAGCTCACAAAGCCATGGGGGTATCTGTTAGCCCGGAAGATATTCCTTGATACTTTAGTGATATGGGTGTTGTCACATATTATTCGTGACAAGGAGATTTTGGCCAATGAACAGCGTTGGCGAGGAGTGAAAACCCCAGGGTTCTGCCACCAAAACCTACAGGAGAAAGAAGAAGACACAACAGATTTTTGCCTTCTGCCTTCTTCACATTCATGACTCCCACATTATTTCCCATTAACACTAATTTCTTTTGCCAAGAACAAATTTGAATTTCTGTTTTTTAAATCGAGAGCCCTGACTCACCAGTTGGATAATTGTCTTGCTTTTCTTTTGGTCATGCACATGTAACAAAGCTACAATTGAATGAATTTCCCTCAGATAAGGCACAGGCACCCTCTTTCAAATAGGAAAGGCTGCACACACTGTGCACAGGCTGTGGTTACAGCCCCATGATTGCCATGTTGGAACAAGCCCTATAATTACTCAATTTTTTAGAAACGGGTTCATTTCCTGCCATAAGAACAGGATTTCTAGACGTGCAACAGACTGATTGCATCTAAGATTGCATCTAAGCTTCCCATCCTGGGGTTTGAGCTCATCCTAAGTCTCTCTCAGCAGAACTGTTTCCCAGAAACATGGCTTGTGATCCCATTTTCAGGCAATATTGCTGGCAGGTACAGGGATCTTGCTTCATAAATTCAGCTTTAGATGGGAACATAACTCACTGCTGCTCCTGAAGCCCCTGAGCAACCTCAAGGAGAAGGAGGTGGAACTCAGGTGTGTTGAAACCTCAGCACTGCTGAAGTGCTGACAAGAAAACCCCAACTCACCACATCCACCACAAGCAAAGACCAAGCCCTGCCACATGTCAGAGCAGAGGGTTCCAGTTCAGAACTGGCGTGGGAAGAAGAAATAGTGAGACATCGCTCTGCTGGGAAGGGATCTTAGCCCAGGGTCTCAGCCATCAGACAGGGAATAAGAACATCACTACGAAGAGAATGAAACTTTTGAAGGAATACTGAAAAGAAAGCAACAAACAACTGGAGTAGTTTTCCGATGTGAGTGAAGAAATCTGCATAAACTCCAGCCTCCCTGTGCTTTGGGGTGGGGATACCCAGCTCCCCTCTTACCTGTCCCCATCACGAATGTTCCTGAACTGGGTGCCAATGAGACAAGCCATGAGGGGCCCAACTCGGCCTCCATTCACGAAGGGCTCTGCAAGGGCCCCAATCCAGATGTCAATGTTCTTCGGTGTCCCATAGAGCTGCAGGAACTTCCTGGCCAGGTTCTGATTCCTCAGCACTCGGCCGAGTGACTTCACTCCAGAGGGCTGTGAGAGCCCACAGAATTGTCTCCAGGAGTTGTAACCTGCAAGTAGTTGGATATCAGTGCAGATAGAGCACTTATGTGCTATCCCCTCCCAGAAAGATTTTTCCCTCTCTTTCCCAAAGCTGGGACACCTATAGGGTCCCAACATGTTTAAAACATTTTTCCGTATTTCTGTTAACGCTATTGACTTCCCATTCCTCCAGAGCCAATTCCTCCTGCCTGGCCTTTCGATGAAGTTTTGGGAGAGCCATGCCTTTGCAGGTGGGAGTTGTTCCACCACCTTCAAGCAACATTCTGCTCCACTCAGCAGGGATGGAACTGATGTTGCCTTCACTGAAAGTGAGCTTGGACAAGATGTTGAGGGCCCCTCTCTCTGTACAACAGGAGAATGACCAAGTGCTTCCCCACAGCTGGTCCTTGTCCAGGGCAAGCCACTCACTCCACACAGCCCAAGTTACTTCAGCCACCAGACTTTGCCAGCTGGACTAATTTTTCTGGACTGCAAACAGCCAAAAATCCACTGGGCCACAACTGGTGCGTAATTCTGTATCTTGGTGGAGGAGATGAGATGATACTGCAGCAAACACCTCTGCTGGGAGCAGGATATCATGGAATCATGGGATGATTTGGGTTGGAAGGGATAATAAAGTTCATCTCATCCCATCCCCTGCTGTGGGCAGGGACACCTTCCACCAAGCCAGGTTGCTCCAAGCCCTGTCCAACCTGGCCTTGGACACTTCCAGGGCTGGGGCAGCCACAGCTTCTCTGGGCACCCTGTGCTAGGGCCTTTCCACCCTCACAGGGAAGAATTTTTTCCTGATATCCAATGCAAACCTACTACTGTCTTCTGTCTAAAAGCCAGGGAGAATTGGGAGAAAAAGACACAGCATATGGTACCTGGATGACACCGCTATCAAACAATTCCAGGACACTGAGAATTTGCTTGATCAGAAAATTAATTAGGGAGGGTTTTTGACCTTGCTATGCCATCACCACCTTCATGATATCTAATATAAAGGAGTACAGCAGCACTCATAGGTGGGTTGAGACCTAAAGCTAAATCCAAATTCACTAAAAATACATGTCACTCCTACCATGTCAGGTCTGGAAGCTCAGGATTTGTGGTTCCTATCAGGTTCTGCATGATGGTGTTCCTCAATAAAGCATGGAAAAGGTCAAAACCTTGTGTTGTGGCCGAGGCAGAGCAATCCTGTGAGCTGATGATGCACCTGGATGTACTGCAAAGCCTCTGACTGGGCTTAAAACCCCTGGATCCAGCTCAGTTTTCATCCCAGTTTCAAACAGGAGCTGTTGCCTCTCTCAGGATGCTGCTGACACAGTGGCTTTGGGCACTTGCATCAGCCTAATGACACTGTTGGGCAAGGACCCACCCAGGAGCCAGCTCTGAAGTCCCATCAACAATCTATTTCTCAAGACCATCTTGCAATGCCATTACACTGGTTTTGCACCTTGCAGAGCCCTGAGAGTGGTTCTGACATGCCTGGTGGTTTTTTTTCTGGGATAGATTTAATAGAGAAATTAAGGTGGGACTTCCTTTACATATTGGAATCTGCTCTTCCAGTCATGTGTGGCTGGGCTGGACCACTACAGGTGGTTGCAGAGAAGTCACAGGGCACTTACAGCCCTAATTCCACTCCTGCAAACTTGCTGCTGAACTATTTTACCAGTTTTTCCCCTTGGACAATAGAAATGAGTCAGTCACTGAACACCAAACTCTGGTCTGAGCAATGCCCTGCATTCTTCTGCCTCCATGTCTCCTGCAGGTTCAGCCAGGCTGTGCTTTCAGTGCTCAGCCTCCACCCACTTACCTGTGGTTGTTCAGAAACAAGGAAAAGGTTTGGGAAAGAGCATCATAGAATCACTGAATATCCTGCATTGGAAGAGACGCATGAGGATCACCGAATCCAACTCCTGAGTGATTTCAGCCAAACGGGAGCTGGAGAAGTTTCTCAATGTTTAATCACAAAAATGCCTGATTTCCACTTGTTTTCCTTGTAAACTCTACTCACACAGCTGACTTACCGGGAAGGCCATGATCTCGGCTGCGCTGCATGTTGAGCGCAGCTAAATCAAACCCAATCCTTTCAACCTGCTCGAAGAGCTGATCCCGGAGCTCGCCCACCACCATCTGCTGCTGCGTCATCAGCTTGGCCGGGTTGGCCATGAGGCTCCGGAGATAGGGATCGATCCCACCTACAGAGAAATCCCACCCACAGGGAAACTGGGATCAATTCCACCTGCAGCAGGGATGTGTGAGCAGTGCAGGGAGGCCAGTGTGTGTGTAAGAGGCCCCAGAGAGGTGAGCACAGCTTATATTTAATTATAAACTTCTACTTCATGAGAATAAGTTTTGCTGCACATAAAGAATTAAGAAAAAATACTTTGAATAATGTTCTTGGAGGCCACAGCACTTAGGCAATCAGACAATTTTGTAACATGATGGGCTGTCCTTGACTACAGGGAACAGCTCTGTTGGGAAAACTCTGGCTGGTAGTAAAGGCCATTTAATACATTTAATACAAAATGCTTTTAAATTTGGCTGAAGCAGGAGCTCATCCAGAGAGGGCAGAAAAAGGTGAATGAAAATGAACCCACACTGCAGAGCTGCAAGAAAGGACTTACCTTCTTGAATGATCCTCCAGACAGCAAAGAAGGAGGTTCTGAGTTGAATTTCAGGAGTTATGGGTCTGTAATTTTCATCTAAGCGGCCAACAGTTGGGGGGACTGAGGCATGAGCAAAGCGAAAAGCCAAGGTGAAGACATTGGATATCCGAGGATCCACAGACTCGTTGTAGCCCCGGTAGCGAGGAATGAGCCTTCGGAACCTGCATCCCAACAGGAGAGGCAGGTAGTCCCTGTAGGTTATGATCTAGGGGGAAACAAGGAAAGGGTGAACTCTTAATGTCTTGGGCATAAGTTTCTGTGGAAGCAAAGTTGTTGTTCATGTTCCCTCTGCCACAATGCTCTGGCAGGTCAGAGCAACATAGTAATAGGTTGGACTCAGTGGTCTCAGAGGTCTTTTCCAACCTAATTGGTTCTGTGATTCTGTGAAGATAAAAGCCTGCCAAATCCTCCCAAATATTGCCTCCTTGTCACCATTCTCATCAGGCAGGCAGAACTACGCCCTGTGTGCCTCAGATGGCAAAGATAACACTGGCAGATAACAGGGGTAACACCACCCACGGGCAGCTCCCTGAGTCCTCCCACAGCAGAGATTTCCAATCCTGCTCTCATGTCTCTCTGGGATATTGAGGAGGCAGCACAATATATTTTTTTTTTTTTTTTAAGTTTTAGATTCTGTGTCAGTAGGAGAAAATGGATGAAAACTGCATGAAGATGAAACCATTGATGTAAACACAGTGATGGAGATGATGCTTTTTAGGACAATCCTTTGAGTGTTTGCCTTGCCCAACATTTTTTCAACAATACAATAATATTTAAATTGACAGCATAAAACCATAAACATTTTGATATTCCTGCCTGTCATTTTTTGTTAAACCAGCTCAGAAGACAGGCTTCAAAGGAGGTGCAGTGGCTTTGGAAACCCCATGACCCTTTCTCTCATAGGATCCAGCCTTTCCTGCCAGCTGTAAAACCTCATCCGGCTTTGAGGCCATTCCTGCTCCAAACTGGAGGCTGGACAAGAGACCTCAAGAGGTGCCTCCCAAGCTCAGAGGTGTTTGTGTGACCCCAGGATCTGATTCAGGGTCAAGTCTGGGATGCAGCCCAGTCCCAAGGAGACACTGTGACTGGCTGCACTCACCAGCACATGGGGCTTCTTCATAGAATCTCAGAATGGTTTGGGTTGGAAGGGACGGTCAAGATCATCTCATTCCAACCCCCTTGCCATGGGCAGGGAATCACTGAGAGGAGAAGATTCACAACCCAGAGGGATTTTTATCCAAATTTCCAGTACCATTTTTATCAGGTACTAAACACAGGTTAGAAAACTTCTCCTCTGACTTTTCTGTCTGTTCCTCGAACAAAAACATGCCATTGAAAGTCTCATCAAGCATTTTGTAAATTTAACAGTAGAGGAACATCAAAGATTCAGGGGGACTCCTCTGTGTTTGTCATTTCAGGTATCTCTGTGTGATTTTGCTTTGGTCCAAAGGGGCTGGTGGAAAGAATTTGGTCCTTTCATCCCAAAAGCCTGTACCCTTTGGCTACCCCACACTAGCACAGCCTAACACGTGAACCCTGTGAGACTGCAGGCAGAGCCGGGGCAGGTGGGATGGTGGCTGCTACCTGGATCATGGCTCCCAGGATCTTTCGTGCCTCCTGGTAGAGCCTCTCATCATTCCAGTGGGGATTGAGGCTCTTCAGCTTCCCAGCCAGGCGGTTGTGCTCCCGCACGAAGAGCGTGTGCATGCAGGCCAGCTCCAGCATCTCACTCGCACGGGTGTCACCTGGGAGGGGCACACGTGGCACTGGAGTGGGAATGTCACATGGGGAAGCACACAGAGGGATTTTTAGATGCCTCGGTATTTGTGCTCTGAAGAAAAGGGGTAAGAAACAGAGAGGAGGAGAAGAAAACCAAGTGCTGGACAGCACCGGGAAAAGCCAAATTTCTGCTGAGGCAGGAAAAGCCAGGTGCTGTCACGGCTGTGCTGAGAATTGCAGAGAGGGGGGGAAGGTTTCATTGAAGGGCTGGGAGCATTAACTTAAAAAGTTAAATACAAGTAGGTGTTCTCCAGGCTCCCATATCAGAGACATTTGGTCTCAGCGCTCGAGAGAGAAATGCAAACAGGAAGAGGGAAGTCAAGATAGCCCAAGGAGCTCTGGAAGTCAAAAGGTCTCTTTCAAACCAGCTCAAACTATGGCCAAAGCACTGTGACAGTCACAAACAGGCTCTCTGGGGAGTAAAAGGAAAAGCAAAATGAGTCAACTTGCAGGAATAAACTACATACAGCATCACAATGAAATATCAAATCCTTCTTCAAACATCTGGGGCAGGAAACACAAGAGCAAGCAGGTGATGAGAGTATAGACAAGCACTCAGAGAAAAGTAAATATGTCATATTTAGTCCCCTTGTCCCACCGTAAATAGAGGCATTTGCTCCTGCACTTGGCACAGAGCCCTTTTCATCCCCTCTCAAAGGCTGCCTGTGAGAGACTGCGGAAGGAGGAACAAAAGCAGCACTGTGAGGTTTCCATGAGCAGAATGCATCCAGCCAGAGCTTCCAACAGAGCTCTGGGAGGAAATGCCGAGCCCCGTGAGGCAACTGCACATGTAAAACTCGCCCTGTTCTCAGGGACCGGAAAAGTCACAAATAAGGCACTGAGTTTTCAAAGGCGCTTCCGAAACAGCCTGAGCTGATGACTATAAAACAATTGATGGGTCTGTTCCAGCTATGGAACAGGAACTGCTCCTTGCTGAGCGTCCGTGGGGGCTAGAAGGCCCTCCTGGGAAGTACCTGATACTCCTGCCCACTCTGCTTCTCACTGGGCACCTGCCTTTGGCCACAGGTCCTACGTGGTCCTCACCAAGCAGAGACCTGCACGGAACTGGGGGAGCAGGTGAACATGTGGAACAACACATGGGACAGGTGGAATGCTGTGGGAGCCTGGAGGGAGCATGAAATACCATGGGCTTTAGAGGAGAGGGCTGATGGGTTCCAAGGACCATGGGGATGTTCAGAGGAACTTTGGCCAGATATGAAGGGGGCCAAGGGAGTAGAAAGCAGCTCCACAGCTGATGAGATCTGTTGTGCCCTCAAGCTTTCTCCAGCAGTGCCACAAGCAGCCTGGTGTGGCCAGAGCCAGCAGGAGCCAGCCGGCCAGTCCTGCTCTCTAAAAGAAATAGGCCAGGAAGTGAGACACTAATTCATGAGGTGTATCAGAAACATCCCTCTCTTGGGTCCCACAGGCTTGTGGCAACATCCTGGTCCTCAGCAGCAGGACCAGGAGAAGGGAATAGGGCTAAGGATCTGTGAGGTCAGTTCTCTCTGTGAGCTGGGGACAGAACATAGCAAAGGGCAGCAGTGGGGAAGAGAGTGGTGGCTGTGCAGGGATTTGGCTGGAGGGAAGGCTTGGCTTTGGGAGCCTGTCTGGCTTTGGGAGCCTGTGCCCAGGACCAGAGGAGTTATTTGGGGTTGAAGAAGGGGCCAAGGAGATACCGAAAGCATGACAAAGGATAAATGTAGCAGGAGGGCGTCCTGATGGACTGGCCCGGCCAGAGTGCTCCCAGTGCTCCCTCTGCCTTCACAGTGGTGGGAGCACACCCTGAAAGGCCACCTCGGCCTGATATTGGCCTCCTTCTGATTCCAGCTGGGATCTGAGCTCCTCAGTGCAGCAGGGACATGCAAACATTTCCTGCTGTGCCCCAGCCCAGTGGTTACACACCTGTTCCCAGCCTGCTGGGATGGAGACAGCCATGGAATGACAAGTATGGATCAGCCATGGCCTCCAGGCCAGGCTGCCACTGCTGTGCCTGCTTGTCTCCATCATGGCACTGGTCCCTGGGTCACTGGGGCCCTGCACCAGAGCTGCTGAGCATGGATGGGACACCTTCACTCCAGGTTTATTCTCACTAAGAAGTCTTGGAGATGGTGAAGACCTTCCTCCTACCTAGCACAGCTTGTCTCAGTCTTTCATGTTTTGCTCCATTCTATTTTCTACTTAAATAAGAAAAACAAACAACTAAAGAAGCGAACTGGAGCTGGTGGAATTGTCTGCTCCAGATTCCAGGTTTGGGGTGCCAGCACCCAACTCACTCACCTGCAAGAAAACAAGGGATTCGAGCTGCCCCACTGGCCTTGAGGCAGGGCTCCTTCCTCATGGGGCCGAAAGGCATGTACGCCCTGCCCCTGTCCGTGAAGTTCTGGTTCACAGCCAGGAGGCCCCGCTGGCTGCTCCGGTCCCGCAGCCGCTCGGCCACGGCCACCTCGCTGCCGTACACAACGCTGCCGTCCAGGAATGAGGTCAGCGCATTGATCTGCTCCCGGATCGCCCTGCCCCGTGTGCAGGTGGGAGCTGAGCGGAAGAAAGGGAGGCAATCTCTCCTGTTGGTGATTCGGGGGTCATTGGGTGGGATCTGCAGATAGAGAAAAGGAAAGTTCATCAGCAGCTCAGGAGATGGAGCCAGGCAGGAGCTCTCTCACAGGGCATAAATCTCCAGCATAAATCTTGCGATGAAGGGTCAGATTGACAGCAGAGATGCTGCTTTAGGAGCCCAAGTCTCAAACAGCCTGGAGACACCTGGATTTCCCTAAAGTCCTATGGATTCCTAAAGTTTTTCCCCTGAAAATAAATACATTGGATTGAATCTTTAAGGATCAGTTTTCTTATCTCCATCTCTACACCGCAGACAGTTGTCATCCAGAACTTGTGACCCTGCCTGCATTCTCAAATGCATATCAGGCAAGTACTCAGTGATGCTCCATGCCATCATAGTTTTCCTTGAGAGGAATTAGGGGCACATATGGGAGCCAGAGCTGCAGCAGTACTTCAAAGGCAGGCAAGCAGGGTGGCAGGAGGGAACACGGACATGATTTGGAGAAAAGGAGGCTCGGGGGGACCTTGTGGCTCTGCACAACTCCCTGACAGGAGGGGAAGCTGGGGGCGTCGGGCTCTGCTCCCAGGGAACAGGGACAGGAGGAGAGGGAACAGCTTCAAGTTGCACCAGAGGAGGCTCAGGTTGGACATCAGCAGGAACTTCTTCTTGGAAAGGGTTGTTGGGCACTGGAAGGGGCTGCCCAGGGGGGTTTGGAGTCCCCATCCCTGGAGGAGTCCAAGGAAGGCCTGGATGTGGCACTCAGTGCTCTGGGCTGGGGACACGGTGGGCATCGGGTACAGGTTAGACTTGATGGGCTGGGAAGGCTTTTCCAACCCCAGTGATTCAATGATTCTGTGATCTGCTGGAGCAGGGACCACGACATGATGACGCCATGGGCACTGCTGGGAGATCTCGGCACTCCCTTGTCCTGTGCAAGGAGCACTTAAATTCTGTGGATTTTCTGGGTTGTTGACACTCCCCAGTGCCTGTCTGTGACATTTCCTGTTTTCCAGGCATCGCCCGTGCTGCCTTGGCACTACAGCTCCAAAGAAAAACCACACTGCTGAGGGAGATGGGTAAATGCCTGGAAACCTGGAAAAGGCTATGCCTGTGCCTGAACCCAAGGACAGCCCTAGAGCACAGCACTGCCACCACATAGAGTGCTCTGACCTCCTCGGCCTGTTCTGGGAGGATGTTCCTCCATGGCCAAGGGCTGGGAGAGCCACCAACATCTCCTGGTTGTAAGGCAGATGCCCTCTCCCTTCCTTTCCCCTGCCTGTACCTGGATGGGAAAGCAAGGAGGCTCCTTGGCACAGCTGGTGTCACAGTCTGTCCCACCACTGAAGGGGACTCTGGCTGGGGTTTCTGGGCTGAAATCCAGGTCATGGTCAATAAACTGGCCCCACTGCATGAACATGAGGGATCTCTGCTGGTCCATGCGGAGCTGCTCCGGGGGAAAGCGGACGATCTCGTTGGACACTTGTCGGACCTGCAGGGGTGGAGGAAGAACACCTTGGTGGGAAATGATGTGTATGAATGGGTGCATGCAGTTGTGGGGTCATCACCAAAAATTCCCAAGGCACTTCTTGTGCTTTGCAGACAAAAAGCCCCAAATGTGTCCGCGCAGGAAGGTGTCACCATCACCAAGTGCTCTTCACTGAGCACTGCACTGCTCTGGCTCTAGGCAGGGCTCTGAGCCTCCAGGCCAAGACTATCCCTTGATGGACTCAAGGACACAGGTAAGCAAGCCTGGGAAAGGGAGACAAAACAGATTTTAAAAGGCTTTTTTTGAATAGAAGTGTGGGAAAAATAGCTCCTGTGAATTTCTAGATGTTAACTCAAAGTCCTCCTCCCTTCCCCAGCCATCACAGTTCCCCACCATGCATTACTACAGAAAAAGTGGACACTGTGCTGTGGAGGAGGGTTAGGAAGTACAACAAATCCATGAACACAACCCCAGCGCCTCATCAGAGCTCTTGTTGCACCAAGCTCAAGTGACCAGAAGCCACATCAATGTCCCTGCTTACATCCAGGTGCCACGAGAGCCACGACCCCTGCAGTTCATCCATTCAGGGACCCCTATGCAGCATTTCTGGACATATATTTTTTTTGTTTTGGGGGTTCCCTGGCTCACTTTATCCTCTGGCATAACTTCCTAAAAGGAAACAACAGCTGCCACAAACCAGATCAAAAAAGGTGATTAAAATAATTTGGCTTAAGTGCACTCCATTTAAAAGAACATATTGCGTAATTCTGTATTCCTCCTGTGATTCTGCAGCAATCAGATTAATTCTCCTTTGCTTTTCCTGAAGGCATGGGACTTAGAAAGCTTTCCTAATAGATCCCCCTGGATATTCTCAGACCATCACCCTGAAGATGGTGAATTTAAGCTCCTCCAACCTGATCCACAACTCCAGCTGGTGGAGGAGCCCTTTGATGCCTGTAGCCTGTCCAAGAGCTGACAATCCCTAGGCCCTGACACTGTATTCTGAGATGGTTACAAACTTTACCAGTGGAAGGGGGAATCCGGAGAAGCGCCTTCCTTCCGTCCACCCACGTGGCACGGACGCGCCGTCCTCATATTCTGCTGGCAGCCACCTGGCCAGGGCTCTGTTGGAGGCTCCTAGGGATGGGTTCCTCCTGTCAGGGGCAATGGAGAAACGGTAAACAGAGCCACGAGCTTGTGGATATGGAGAGACATGGCCCTTGGAATGGGAGCATGCCGTGGTTTGGGAACTGCTGCAGCTCTGTGGGTTTTGTGCTATCAGTAAACCTCAGGATTAATAACAGTAACAACAATAATCATAGAATTGTTTAGGTTGGAAAAGACCTTTAATAATCCACCCCAAGCCTCAGCTTCTCCCAGGCAGGAACTCAGGTGAGCCCTGATGTCATCCAGCCTGAAGAAGGGCCCTCAGCCTCAGACTGTGGCTGGAAAACAAAGCTGGAACCTGAACACCAGGGAAAAGGGGAAGAGCCTTGGAATGAAATTACCTGCGGTGTCAAACAGAAATTGGGGGATTTGGACTGTGAGGTTACTGCACTGTGTGGTTCTTTTGAAGGTCGTTACTGAAGATGTCCCTGCCCATGGCAGGGGGTTGGACTAGATGATCTTTAAACATTTCCAAAATCGCTTCCAACCCAAACCATTCCGTGACTGTGACTGTAGTTCGATTACACCATTAAAACTTTATTAGAGGACTAATACTTGACTTCGGAGGACGTGTCCAAAGCATGTCCTGTGGTGGCCTCTCACCCACAGAGGGTGTAGCACTGCCCAGGGCAGTGGAGAGCCAGAGCACAGCTGAGCCCCTCCTTCCCCGGGGCCTCAAGTCCAGATCAGGTGTAATGGACCTGTTCTTACCCAGAGCCCACAACCCCCCTGAAGTGGGAGGAGGCAGGAAGGTCTCTCCTTAGTTCTTACACAGCCCTCTGAAGGCTAAAGCACCCTGGGGCAGGAAGAGCTGGCTGAGCCTCCTCCTCTGCCTGAGCTGCTCCCAGGAGCTGTCCAGCTCTGTTTTTACAGGAGATGATCCTCACCTGTCCCTTTCAGATACTCCGTGCTCAGCAGCTTCCTGTGTCTCCCACACTCTCCGTTCCAGCCGTGGGAGGTGCAGGAGGTGCTCTCCCAGCCCATATGCCCAGATTCCTCACACACACAGTGTGGGGCAAGGGGACGGCTATGTCACGCCCAGTATGGATTTAGGTCAGGAAACCCTTGGGGACCCCGTTGAGGGGCAGAGCCAGACAAAGAGTCTGTCCCCAACACAGAGCTCCTCCTTTTTATGGCGAAGAGCTGGTTCAGGTACAACACCAGGAACCTTCCAAACAGGACTGGAATTAACAGCTCCACACATTACTAGGAAATACTGCTGGGTGTGAAACCCTAAACCAAGGTGCCTGTATGGGTCATCCCCAGGGAAGTGGGTTTGGTTCTACTTGTGGAGGATGCATCCATCCATAGAATAATCTACATTAACCTTGTCACCAGCCCAGATCTCTGAGTGCCACGTCCAGGCCTTCCTTGGACACCTCCAGGGATGGGGACTCCACCAGCCCCCTGGGCAGCCCCTGTCAGTGCCGGACCACCCTTTCCAGGAAGAAATTCCTCCTGATGTCCAACCTGAACCTCCCTTGGTGCAACTTGAGGCCATTTCCTCTCATCCTGTTCCATCCACCCATCCATCCGTCCTCCTGCTGACACAGCCCCTCACCTGTTGTTGCACTCCCCAGTGATGGTTCTGTAGCCAGAAGAACGACAATTTATTTTCTTATCCTGCTGGTCACATCCAGTGGCCTGGAAAATCATCTCCACCTGAGCAGGAGTCAGCAAGTCTGGCAGGGAAAAAGGGAGAAAAAACACACAGGAACACACTGGCCCTGCTGGCTTTGCTCAGGAAAAGTATTTCCTTCCTATCCCCTCGTACCTGTACCCAGCATCATCTGCAACGTGCTGTCATTTAAATCTTCCTGCTTGAAGATGTGCTGAGGATGCTCTTTGAGCAGCAAATGCTTTTTCTGGTGTGGAAAGCATCAAACCCAGCACAGCTGTGGTCAAAACTTATTTATAATCACACACTGGGCTCATGCAGCAGCAGAAAGGTTTTCTAGTATTGGTACTTCCTCTCCTCTCCCTTTTTAGCTCCACCATAAAATGCAAACAGCCACAGCCATCCTAGGGGGTGTCACAAGTTTTTCCCCCTGGAAGCAGCTCCCAGTGTGCGTCAACCCTGCTCAGAGCTGCCTGGAAAGGAACCATCCTGTGGCTGGGCTCGCCAGGGGCACTGTGCTTTGCTGTGCACCCCCTTGCAGGGGAACTGAGTGGCAGAGCTCAACAAGAAAAGTCTTACAGAGTCACAGAATCATTGAATGGTTTGGGTTGGAGAGACTTTAAAGAGCATCTTGTTCCAACCCCCTGCCAAGGACAGGGATACCTTCCACTGTCCCAGGTTGCTCCAATCCAGCCTTGGACACTTCCAGGGCTGGGGCAGCCACAGCTTCTCTGGACACCCTGTGCCAGGCCCTCAGCACCCTCACAGACAGGAATTTCTTCCCAACATATAATCCAAATCTCTCCTCTTCTAGTTTAAAACCATTCCCTCTTTTCCTGTCTATGTCACTATCTGTCCATGTAAAAAGTCTCTCCCTCTTTTTTATAAGCCCTTTTAGGCACTGGAAGGGGCTCTGAGGCCTCCCCAGAACTTTATCTTCTCCAAGCTGACCCCCAACTCTCCCAGTCTGTCTCCATAGGGAAGATGCTCCTTCTTAGCTCTTGCTGCTCTCACTCTACGTCCCGTCCCTCAGAGGTTTCCTGGTCACTACTGCCACCAACAGCCTGGGTCACAGCACAGTTTGAAAAGCCACCGGGCAGGCAGGTGAGAGGGGGCAGCCAGGTGGCCCTTGCAGGGCTCTGGAGTGGTGCTGGAGCACCAGTCCTGGATGGAGAGGCTGGAGCTGAGCACAGCCAGTTCTGCCATCGCCTTCCAGCTCATCCTGTCCTGGAGCAAAGCCAGAGCACCCCATGATGTGTCCTGTCCTGCCAGTGCTTCACTGTGATGTTGGGAAAGTGTTTCAGGCCAGGCTGGATGAGGCTTGGAGCAACCTGGGATAGTCAAAGGTATGCAAGGTGTCCCTGCCCATGGGGTGGGACTGGATGGGCTTTAAGGTCCCTTCCCACACAAACCATTCCACGATCCCCATGAGTTCATATTTATACGGCAGGAGTCCTCCCTGCATGTCCCTGAGCTGTTCTTCTCACTGGCCCTGATTTGCCCCCTTCTCTCAGCAGCCCGGCTTGGCCTGCCTCCATCTCTCAGAGGATGTTGCTCCCCCAGGCACACACTGAGATGTCCTTTCACATCTGCCCATTCTCTGTTTGGACAGTGTCGTGTCCATGACATGACTTTGGTGCCTTCCCTGGGGTCAAGCTGCTGGGAGTCATCTCTGGGTTTGCTCATTCCCTGCTCAAGCACAGGAATATCTACCAAAGCCTTCCACACTCTGACCCATTGGAACACAAACCTCAACACAGCAGAAAGAACCAGGGAAGTGCAGAAAACAGTTTCATTAACTGAAAAAACCCCAAATAATATTAAAGATGGAAAAAGAGCACAGAAAACTATCTCAGCTTTGCCTCACTGCAGCCACATGGGAGGGATTTGCCACAGCCCATCACAACCCCTTCTCCTCCCCTCCTCCCAGGCCCCAGTGACCAAACCCTGTGTCTTCCTCCTCTGCCTTCCTCCCAGCAGAGGGGGATCTCTACCTGTGACGTTGAAGTCCCCCCTCACGGCCCATTGCAGCCTGTCTTTGAGCAGGCTCAGGGTGGTCTGCAGATAATCCGCTGCCCGGACAGCCACTCGTGTCCCCTCCACTGGCTGCTTGAAATACCTCAGGAGCTCTGCTGGGGTCAAGACATTGTTCTGCAGGTTCTTCTTTATGCTGCAGGGGACAAGAAACCAAAACCTGAACTGGGGCAGGGCCAGGAATGCTGCACTGCCCACCTGAGCATCAAGCATGGCCCATCCCAAGTCTGAACTGCTGGAGACTCACTGGGAGAGGCCAGGGCTGCTCCCAGCACCCTCCACAGAGCAGCAGAGGGGCTTGCAGGAAGGGAGTCTCTGAAACTGCCCAGCTCCACCTGCCAGAAGGCAAATCTTAGGCCTTCACATCCATGAGGCACCAAATCTGGCTCAGCTGTTATCCAGATCATCAATATCTGTCACTGTTGAGAGGCCTCGGATGCCTCCAGGCCACCCTGGCCTAAAGCTGCTGGAGTCTTGTCTGAGCTGGAGGGTCCCCCAGCCAGGGAGGGGATTCAGAGTGTAGCTGATGGCAGAGGACTGGTGTGGGCTGGCAGGAAGCTGGACACTCCCAAAGCATGGCTGGGAGCCCCACAGAATATCCTCACAGCAGTGTCCAGCTGTTTGCTGCATCGTGGGAGGGAAGCACTGGTCTCAACTCAGAGCTCCTGCTCAGAGCACCCTGAGGGGTGGAACAGAGCCCAGCAATAGCATCAGGTGCTGCTGTGAAGGTGGGAGGCCCTGGCACAGGGTACCCAGAGCAGCTGTGGCTGGCTCTGGATCCCTGGCAGTGCCCAAGACCAGGCTGGACAGGGGTTGGAGCAGCCTGGGACGGTGGGAGGTGTCCTTGCCATGGCAGGGGCTGAAACAGGATAAGCCTTAAAATCCCTTCCAACCCAAACCATTCCATGGTTCTGTGATTCTGTGAAAACCGAGCTGGGAGGGGCAGCCCCGAGGAGGTCACAGCTCTTGGTGACCCAACAGCCTGGTGTAAAACCAGGTGAGCACACAGCTGGGTGCCAGCCCGCTGTGCTCGCAGAGCTCCCCACCCGCTGTCCCCGGGCTGCGGGGAGGAGGCGAGGCAGAGGAGGCTGCGGTGCAGGAAGGGACAGGGACAAGGACGGGGACAAGGACGTGCCACAGCCGGCCCCGCTCTCACCGGTCCCGCGTGCGCTTGTAGGCGGCATCCACCAGCTGCCGGGCCTCGGCCACGCTGCTCAGCAGGGACGTGTCTGGCAGCTCCAGCGGCCCCTCTGAGCAGGGAAAGGGAAGAGCAGAGGTGAGGGTGCTGGCAAGGAGCATCCTGCGCCTCCAGCACCCGGGGACTGGGCACAGCAGCGCTGGAGGCAAGTGCTGCTCATTCTCTGGAGATCTGCATATAAATATATTCCTCAGGGGAGTCTGAGTCTCTCCTGGGCATGAAGAGAGTCCCTCCATCAGTGGAGGCTTCAGATAGCCCCCGGGAGAGATGCAGGCGCCGTCCCTCCTGCCCTTTCACAGCTGAGCACTTGAACAGGGTTTCCAGAGCAGCTGTGGCTGCCCCTGGATCCCTGGAAGAGGGGGAGTGACTGCCCCATCCCCACGCTCCACAGGCCCTTGTAGCTCTCCCAGGTGTTGGCACAGGGAGGGAGACCCTCGTTCCTTGGGGATGGACCAGTGCTGGGAACTGATCTCCTTTCACCTGATTTTAAGAAATCAGGCAGGATGTGAACTGGTAAAAACCTGAAAGAGCCAAGATTGGTGCCACAGGAGGTACAAACTGTGCTCCTTCTGGCACCTCTTCAGGCCTGCGCTGCTAAGTGACTCAGGCTCTTCCAGACTCAGCTTTATCTTTCTCACTCAGAAAATCCCAACCTGCAGAGCCTGAGGAATGGACAATACCGTAGGAAAAGGATACAGAGGCCTGGAACAGGCTGAGCATCACCAGAGACCCCAGGAAGCTTTCTGCCTTCATCCCTGCAAAGAAATGTAAGTGAAGAAGACCAAGAACGTGTGGGTGCATCAGGAAGGTCCGTGCCCAGGCTGAGGATGGCACGTGTCAAGGGAGCTCAGGGAGCATCCCCTTCCCAATGCAACGCTGCCAGGAGGGAGTGCGCTGCCTGGGAGGTCCTGTCGGTGCCACGTGGAGAGGGAGCAGCCTCCTGCCCAGGGACTCCCAGCACTGGTGGGAATGTGCTGGCTGGGGCTTTGGGGGCAACAAAAAGAGAGCAGAATCAGCAGATTCTGCCAGGGCAGCACACAGAGTGTGCAAGGGAGAGCTGGTGGGGAAGAGCCAGGACAGCACAGCAGGTCCTCTACACCTCTGTTTCTCTGCCTCTAAACTCCAATAATCCTCCTTGCGAGTAGTCATGTCGCATAGGATGTCACATAAAAACATGCAAGGATGGTAGTCTCTTTATTCCTGATGAGCCTGGGATTGAGGATACTCAGATTAAAAGTTACAGCAAAAGTTTTGAGGAAATAATACTTCAAAATTTAGAATGTTGCTATGAATATCGCTGAGTGAACTGTTTGTGTTCCTCAACAGAGCCAGAGTGAAGCCAGCCATGAGCTGGGTATCACTCTATCCCCATAACTACAAAATATGGCATTTATATTTGTGTTTTAATGGGAATTCATTCAGTTACTATCTCGCTCTTACTTTAACGTGGGAAGGAGTAGCAAGTATTTAATAGCCGTTTAATAGATGTTTGGGATGTTTTTCCCAAAGCTGACCCACTCACCTCCCAAGGCTGTTCCCAAGCGATCAGCTCCCAGAAGGAGCCCGGATCTGTGGGCTGAGCACCCACCGTGAAGCTGCCTCAGAGGCACCCAAAAACGCCGAGCTGACCCCGTCCCCGAGGAGGAGCCCCTGGCCACAGCAGCAACGCGCTCCAGGTGCTCCCCCGGGGCCAGGCGGGGGTGGAAGCAGCGGGAACCGCAGAGCTCAGCCCCAAACTCAGCCCCAGCTCCCCAGTGCACCCGGCACAGAACCGAACCCTCCACGAGAGAAAAGGGGTTGTGCCCGGGCCGGGCTCTCACCTGCGATCCGCCGCCTCCTCCCTCCCCGCGGCCCTTCCGCGCCCGCTTTTATCTGCCCGGCCTTATCAGCAAGGGCTGCCCCGGGGGCCCGGGAACCCCCCCGGGCTGGGCGCCAGACCAGCACAGCTCTCACCTTCCCCTCCAGGGAGGCTCCTTTGCTCGCAGCTGGATACACAGCCTGATGCTCCACCGGAACTTCCCCGGGATTTCTGAAGGTGAGGATGTGACCACTTTGTGGTGGTTTGAGAGTCTTGAGCCCTCCTGGGAGTGTCTTCCAGGGACAAGGTTCCTTCCCCCATGGTGCTTTTCATCCTTTGCCGCTTTTAAATGTCGAAACAACGCCTTCCTCTCTACCCCCGGAGACACCTGCAGCACCCGGCACTCCCCATCCCACTCCTGACGTCCCCTGGGGGTCCACGAGAGCTGCTCCTTCTTCCTATGCAGGAGGAGGCACTGTGATGATGGATGAACAGACATCACTCTCCAGCTGCTGGTCTGGAGCACGGGGCAGCCCAAGGTGCTGTTGCACTGGGAGCTCACCTGGCAAAGCATCTGCTCTCCCCGTCCCAGAGCAAAAGCATCTGATGGACAAATCCTTGCCATGCTGACAGGGCAGAGGGATACTGCTGGATCAGTGAGGGATGTGTTTGAGCGCAGAGCTGTACAGGGAGGCAAACTCCTCACTGCACATTGCAATTGCGTTTGCCCTCATGGATCAGCAGCACAGACTGAGGGCCACCAGGTTCCTGCATGGGCTCCCCAGGGCTCCCCAGGGTTGGTTGGATGAAGGTCTTTACCTGGACTCTGCCCTGCATGGACACCCCAGGACCCACAGAGGCCATAGAATGGTACAGGGGGTGCAGTGCCTCTGGCAGTGACTCTGCGGCTGTGTCCATCCCCAAAGCTGGGATCCACCATCCCCACCCCCAAAGCTGCCTCCTTGCAAGTGGAGCTGTGCACTGGTGCTGGTCCTGGTCCTTTAATATTTTAAAGAAAATCAGCAAGGCAAATTACAAATCTTGCAGTGAGGGCCAGGGGAGGCTGGTCCTGTCTGCAGCCTGGTTTTAACAATCTGGAGGGAATCCACCTGGAGCCCAGGAGAAAGCTGGGTTTGGTCAGCCTGGAGGGAAGAAGGCTCTGGAAGCCTTACTCTTGACTTTGACTGTCTCATGGAAGGGCTGCAGAGCAGACAGAGCTGTTCAGTGTGCTCAGGGATGGGAGAAGAGGCAATGGCACATAGTGATGCCGAGAAAATTCCCAACAGATGTAAGAAAACACCCAGGATAGTGGTGAAGTGCTGGGACAGGGCCCAGAACAGAGGTGGGGATAATGCTCCCTTGAATGAGCAACCTCCCCTGGCCTTCAAGGTGACCCTGACCCAAGAGACTCAGGAGGTGCCTCCAGCCCATCCCCTTCTGTGTGTGGGAGCATCTGCCTGAGATCCCAGCTCCAGCACCAGCACCAGCTCCAGCTCCAGCTCCAGCACCAGCACCAGCACCAGCTCCAGCAACAGATCCAGCACCAGCAACAGATCCAGGACCGACCCCAGCTCCAGCTCCAGCACCAACCCCAGCTCCAGCACCAACCCCAGCTCCAGCACCAGCAGTTTGCACAACAGAGACCACAGCATGGCTCTTGTGCAAAGGGGCAGAGATGGTGGGTTTGCAAAGGCATGCTCTGAGTCCTTCCCCTGTTATGCCAGCACCAGATAGAGGAGGAGGATGAGGATTTTTCAAAGACTCGAGACAGTTAGCGCGTGTCGGTGCTGATAACTGCGTTTCACAATTAGGAACTTAATTCAGAGAATCACAGAATGGTTTGGCTTGGGACAGACCTTACAGACCAACTTGTTCCATCCCCTGCCATGGGCAGTGACCCCTTCCACTATCTCAGGGTGCTCCAAGCCACATCCAACCTGGCCTGGAACACTGCCAGGGCTGGGGCAGCCACTGGAACCTGTGCCAGGGAAGCCTCACTGGGAATGATTCCTTCCCAATATCTCATCCATCCCAGCCCTCTGGCAGTGGGAAGTCATTCCCTGTGTCCTGTCCCTCCATCCCTTGTCCCCAGTCCCTCTCCAGCTCTCCTGGAGCCCCTTTGGCCCTGCAAGGGACTCTGAGGTCTCCCTGGAGCCTTCTCTTCTCCAGGTGAACACTCTCAGCTCTCCCAGCCTGGCTGCAGAGCAGAGGGGCTCCAGCCCTGGAGCAGCTCCCGGGCCTCCTCTGGACCCTCTCCAGCAGCTCCATGTTGTTCTGATGTTGTTCCCCAGGGTTGGAGACAGCTCTGCAGGTGGGGTCTCACCTGAGCAGGGCAGAGGGACAGATTCCCCCCTCCCCTTCTGCCCACGCTGGGGGATCAGCCCAGGGCACAGGCGGTTTCTGACACAAATGGCTCCAGCCCATCCATAGCAGGGTTTGGAACCAGATGACCTTAATGTCCCTCCCAGCCCAGGCCATTCTATGATTCTATTTGAGCTTCTCATCCACCAGCACCTCCAAGTCCTTCTCCTCATGACAGCTTTCCATCCATCCATCCATCCATCCATCCATCCATCCATCC
>WEIT01006231.1:110508-180960 GCA_013389985.1 Dryoscopus gambensis | reverse complement strand
AACTCCTCACTGCACATTGCAATTGCGTTTGCCCTCATGGATCAGCAGCACAGACTGAGGGCCACCAGGTTCCTGCATGGGCTCCCCAGGGCTCCCCAGGGTTGGTTGGATGAAGGTCTTTACCTGGACTCTGCCCTGCATGGACACCCCAGGACCCACAGAGGCCATAGAATGGTACAGGGGGTGCAGTGCCTCTGGCAGTGACTCTGCGGCTGTGTCCATCCCCAAAGCTGGGATCCACCATCCCCACCCCCAAAGCTGCCTCCTTGCAAGTGGAGCTGTGCACTGGTGCTGGTCCTGGTCCTTTAATATTTTAAAGAAAATCAGCAAGGCAAATTACAAATCTTGCAGTGAGGGCCAGGGGAGGCTGGTCCTGTCTGCAGCCTGGTTTTAACAATCTGGAGGGAATCCACCTGGAGCCCAGGAGAAAGCTGGGTTTGGTCAGCCTGGAGGGAAGAAGGCTCTGGAAGCCTTACTCTTGACTTTGACTGTCTCATGGAAGGGCTGCAGAGCAGACAGAGCTGTTCAGTGTGCTCAGGGATGGGAGAAGAGGCAATGGCACATAGTGATGCCGAGAAAATTCCCAACAGATGTAAGAAAACACCCAGGATAGTGGTGAAGTGCTGGGACAGGGCCCAGAACAGAGGTGGGGATAATGCTCCCTTGAATGAGCAACCTCCCCTGGCCTTCAAGGTGACCCTGACCCAAGAGACTCAGGAGGTGCCTCCAGCCCATCCCCTTCTGTGTGTGGGAGCATCTGCCTGAGATCCCAGCTCCAGCACCAGCACCAGCTCCAGCTCCAGCTCCAGCACCAGCACCAGCACCAGCTCCAGCAACAGATCCAGCACCAGCAACAGATCCAGGACCGACCCCAGCTCCAGCTCCAGCACCAACCCCAGCTCCAGCACCAACCCCAGCTCCAGCACCAGCAGTTTGCACAACAGAGACCACAGCATGGCTCTTGTGCAAAGGGGCAGAGATGGTGGGTTTGCAAAGGCATGCTCTGAGTCCTTCCCCTGTTATGCCAGCACCAGATAGAGGAGGAGGATGAGGATTTTTCAAAGACTCGAGACAGTTAGCGCGTGTCGGTGCTGATAACTGCGTTTCACAATTAGGAACTTAATTCAGAGAATCACAGAATGGTTTGGCTTGGGACAGACCTTACAGACCAACTTGTTCCATCCCCTGCCATGGGCAGTGACCCCTTCCACTATCTCAGGGTGCTCCAAGCCACATCCAACCTGGCCTGGAACACTGCCAGGGCTGGGGCAGCCACTGGAACCTGTGCCAGGGAAGCCTCACTGGGAATGATTCCTTCCCAATATCTCATCCATCCCAGCCCTCTGGCAGTGGGAAGTCATTCCCTGTGTCCTGTCCCTCCATCCCTTGTCCCCAGTCCCTCTCCAGCTCTCCTGGAGCCCCTTTGGCCCTGCAAGGGACTCTGAGGTCTCCCTGGAGCCTTCTCTTCTCCAGGTGAACACTCTCAGCTCTCCCAGCCTGGCTGCAGAGCAGAGGGGCTCCAGCCCTGGAGCAGCTCCCGGGCCTCCTCTGGACCCTCTCCAGCAGCTCCATGTTGTTCTGATGTTGTTCCCCAGGGTTGGAGACAGCTCTGCAGGTGGGGTCTCACCTGAGCAGGGCAGAGGGACAGATTCCCCCCTCCCCTTCTGCCCACGCTGGGGGATCAGCCCAGGGCACAGGCGGTTTCTGACACAAATGGCTCCAGCCCATCCATAGCAGGGTTTGGAACCAGATGACCTTAATGTCCCTCCCAGCCCAGGCCATTCTATGATTCTATTTGAGCTTCTCATCCACCAGCACCTCCAAGTCCTTCTCCTCATGACAGCTTTCCATCCATCCATCCATCCATCCATCCATCCATCCATCCTCTTCCCTGCCTGTATTTGTGCTTGGGATTGTCCCGACTCCCATGCAGGACCTTTCACTTGGCCTCGTTGAGTGTCATGAGTTTTGCACAGTTCCACCTCTCCAGCCTGTCCAGGTCCTTTTCCTGGATGCCCCATCCCTGCCCTCCAGTGTGTGACCCCAACACACAGCTTGGTGTCACCAGGACACTGCCCAGGGTGCCCACGAGCCACTTTGTCACTGGGAAAGATGTTAAACACACCAATCCCCACACCAGCCTCTGAGAAACACCACACCAAACTGCTTTAAAAAAAACCCAACTTTTTCTCCAACTGCTTCAGAAACCATGGAAGTGGGGGTTGTGAGGTGCTTTGTCTCTTGAACGTTTACTTCCCCTGGAGACTGTGACCCTGCTCCCAGACCACGGTGAATGGGAAAGGCCATGGGCCTGGCTGAGCCTCCTAGTGAGCATCAGCACAAGCACCAAACCCTCATACTCAGAGACCACATGCGGCTCCTATGGAGAATGCAAACAGGAATATGTTGGTGCCACCAGCAGCTCCCTCGAGCAGAGAGGTGCCATCCACACCTGGGCTGTCGCACAGTGATAAAAAGCAGAGGATGCAAAGCAGAACATCTGGATTATATCTTTATTTTACCCTTTTTTTTTTGTTTCTTGTAGTTTTTTGTGTTTAGCTGTAACAGCTTGAAGCTGTTAATCTTAAATCTTTCTCATGAAGACTTCTCTGAGCTTTGCTGTACAGCCTGCCTGGTGTTGGGGAACCAGCTGAACTAGGCAGACTTTGCTGAATGACGGGTCTGGGCTTATCACAGCAACACTTACAGGAGGCAGAGACACAGTACACACCTTGTGGTCCCAGGGGCTCAGCTGGGCAGGGAGGACGGAAGCACCAGGAGCGAGGGAGCTAGGCAGGCACTGGCTTCATGGGGCCTCTGGCTCTGGGCACACCCCAGAACGTTCTAGAGGCTGCTTTTCTTCCTAAAGGTTTTGTTCTTCAATTCATACCCCGAGGAACTGATAAAAGCAATGACAGTTTCTTTCACAAGACCTTCAACAACTCACTTAGGAAACTCCAGTTGGTAAATTCAGTTAGAGCAGAAACTACTTCCTCCATGGGAGGACAGGCTGCAGATAAACCTCTGGGTTGCTGATGAGTTTCATCACTGAGGCTGCTCCAGAAGCCGTGGAAACTCCAGCAGAGCTGCAGCACTTCATCATTTCAAAGCCTGTGGTCTGTCCTTGCCCTGACTCCCATCCACCACAGGACATGGTGCCTCACTGTGGTATCAAGATCCTCATGGAATATGTCTCTCTGTGGAGCAGCAACTTCCCAAACAAGTTCGTCCTGTCAGGGGAATTCTGCAGAATCCCCACAAAATCCCAGAGTGACTTGTGGCACCTTGGCTGGACTCCCAGAGGCTCCAGGTGCAGGACCAGAGCTCTGACCCAATGCACCACTGGAGCTGGGAGTGCAGGGTCCAGCCCAGGCACCCTGGGCAGCCTCATGCCCAGAGCCCTCCCTGGAGTCCTGCATGCCCAGGGCTGCCACCCTCACCTCACACCTAGGGCACCCACAGCCACATCTGTCTCTGTGAGAAGGGGACACAGAGGTGCCAAACATCCTCAAGGTGCAGGTGATTGGTATCATTTCCCCAGCCCCCCAAAGAAGCATCACTGAATCTTTGGCTTTTTTAAGGAAAATGTATTTTTGTGAAAATAGACTTTATTATAATAAAATTTGATATTAAATAAAAACATACCATACCACCACTACCACTCGTGGCCGCTGTGCTGGCACCACTCACGGAGCTCATGGAACCGCCCTGCTCAGAACAAGGACCCACAGGAACATGCAGAGAAAGAAACGTGGGGAGGGACAGAAACCATGGCATACAAAAGCCTCTGTGCTTGGGCAGGGCTGTGTCTCAACTGCAGGAACACATCGTCTCCTATGAAAACAGAGCAAAGCCCCCAGCCGCAGCCCTGCTCTCCCAGGCGCTCAGCTCGGGAGCGGCTCCCAGACACAGCCGAATGGAACCACGGAGAGGCAGACGGACAAATAAATAAATAAATAGGTAGATAAATAAATCAATCAATCGATAAATAAATCAATAAATAGTAAGGCGGAGTCCCCAGCCAGTGCATGGTCAAGGTGAACCAGGCAAGAGCAGCTGACAGCAGCCCACCCCCAGGCTTAAGAACTGACCCCTGCCAGGGCATCACTCTTTCCTCCCCCGTGATCCTCGTGCTGGAAGCTGACTGAGGCAGTGTGGGACGCTCCGAGGCACAGCTGCGTATTTACAGGGTTACAGTACAAATAAGAACTCATTCATCAGCCCAGAGACAGCGAAGGGGAGTCATGGGAACAGAAAAGTGCCAATTTTCTTTGCAGGAAGTGAAGGAGTTGACACGACCTCCTTTGGAGCAGAGAAATACAAGGGTGTGGAGTACAGGGGATCTCCTAAGGGGCCAGGGCTTTGCTGGGAAAAGCCAGTTAGCTAACTTACAGCCAGAATATAATCCTTAAATTAAAATATTTACAGGCAACCGCTGCACCAAGGGCTGCATGGGGCAGGACATGCTGGAGCCTGAAGCTGAGCCTTCACACCCCAGAGCCACTTCTTCCCCGGGGGATCTCAGCTCCCACACCCTCCAGAGGTTTCTCTATTCAACACATACTTCCCTATGAAAATAATCAGCTTATTGCAGAGGGCTTCTCCTGAACTCTCAGTCTCTGGGGCTGTGTGGGCAGCCCAGACGGAATAAACCCTTTGTTAGTTTTTCTTATTGGACCCAAGTTTTTTGAAGAGGCTCTTCCCTTTGAAGAAGAAGCCTCTCTTCTTTTTACTCTGCCCAGGTGCATCACTGCAGGTGAGGAGGGCCAGCGATGCCTGCTCTGGACACTGCTCGCCTGGGACAAGGCAGAAAGGTGCTGGCGGAGGAGATGGAGAGGAGTCGCTCTGATCAACAGATCCATCTGGATTTAGCTGGGTGGGAAAGAGAGAAAACAGAAGACAAAAGCACAAGTTAGAGCTGCTGAAGGAGATCCCACCAACGTAAACCTCAGCCAGAGAACCTGGCCTTCTCCCCTCCATGCAGGTGCAGCTCCACTTAGGAAGTTTCCACTGGATGTGAATTTTTTACCTACAACCCAGACCCTTCCTGAGCTAAGAATTCCTGAAATTCCTGACCTTTGGGCTAAGAACAGGACAGGACAAAAGACCCACTAAGGACATGGTGAAAGATGCTGCTCCACAGCTAAGTAAGTGAAGCAGCTCCTGAGAGCATGGATAGAGATGGGTACTGATGAATCCATGGATGCCTCAGCCATGGAGCCTGCTGGGCTCCCTGCATGGCTGGGACAGAAGCCAGGACATGAACAACCCCAAATTTCCTAAGAACAAGGGCTCTGCAAGACATCCAGAAGATCAAGGAGGCTGGCGAAGCCCTGAGGCATCTCAACAGTGGCCATGACTGCCATGGTAGGAGGAGGAACTGGGGGTCCTGCAAGGCTGCTCAGCATCCAGCAGATCCAGAGGCAGGAGGGGCAGAAAGCCAAGTCTGGTGCTCTGCAGTGGCACCAATGGAGCAGGACATGGACAAGTCTTGGATCAAGCAGCACACGGGAGTGTTCTGACCTCCTGATTGTTTGAAAAGGTTAACTGGGACCCACCAGTCTCAAATGGTGCTGTTCCCTTTGGAAAGGGCTTTTGGAAATCAGAATGTGCCCTAGGCCCTGGGCTCAGTTTCCTCTTCACAAAGCACCGACAGGTCAGTTCCCAGCAGCAGTTTTCCTTCCATGATCTCCTCTCACTAGGCTGAGGTGTCCAGACAGTGACAATTGCCAATCTCACAGGTCAAGCTTTCCCAAGAGGCTGCAAAGTTCTTCAGGGAAGAGGCTCTGGGTTTCTGAGGCCTAGGAGAGCCTTGGTCTCACTGCCTTCTCCTCCACACAGCTTTCACAACCCAGCAGCTTCCAAGCTCCAGCTGTATGTCCTGTCTTGGCATTACCCAACGCACGAGGTGAGAGCGGCTGGAGCTGTGCCAGGAAAGAGCCCTCTGGA
Source organism: Dryoscopus gambensis (assembly GCA_013389985.1). Classification (NCBI taxonomy): domain Eukaryota; kingdom Metazoa; phylum Chordata; class Aves; order Passeriformes; family Malaconotidae; genus Dryoscopus; species Dryoscopus gambensis. The sequence goes on along the minus strand of WEIT01006231.1, from coordinate 175,011 downwards.
CACTGAACATCACACCCTCAGCATCTCTCTGCCTGGGCCCCAGGGAGTCCCTCACAGATCTGCAGCAGCCACAGCCTCCAGAGGGAACGTGAGATGGTGACAGTGGCAGCAGGACCCTCTGCCTGGGGTGTAAGCACTCCTGAAGGTCAGACACCAGCCAGGAACTGTGTGAGGATCCCAGCAGCTGCCCCTGGGCAGGACTGGATGTGCCTGGTCCTGGTCCTGCTCAGTGTCCAGGGCAAGCAGCTGAACAAGGCGGAGGCATGGCCAGAGCACTCCAGCTTCACTCTAGCACAGACTGGGGTGGAAAGGCAAAGGAGCCCTGCTCTGTCACCCTGCTGCTGGGTCAGCACCCATCTCCTGCGGGACCAGGAGCACCCAGTGGCTGTGACCTGTCTTCCCCTCATGGATGGAAGATGTGCTGGTCTGGGCTGCTGCAGGAGTGAAGCACTTCTGGCCCAGGATGAGCAGAAACCTCTGCTCTGGGTCAGACTCCGCACCTGCAGTACCCAGGGAGTCAGTCCTGAGTGGGCAGGAGCACAGGGAGCTCTGTCTAGGAGTGAATTTGTGACCCCTCCCAACTCCACAAAGCTGAGTCTGCCTCACAGCAATCACTGAACTGTGCCAGAGCCATTGGACTCTCCCTTACCTGAGCTACAGGACAGAGCTGGAACTCCTCTCTGCCTCTCTCCACAACAGTAACCAGTCCCATGGCTGACTTCTCCTGAGCTCATGCTCTCTGTTCACCTTAAAATGTTCCTTTCCCAGGCACTCCTGTGACACTCCAGGTGTGTGGCACCGTGCCCAAAGGCCAGCTGCTGCCCAGGACACGCTGCAGGATGTCACCCAGGCTGAGGGATGGCCCAGGCTGGCCCTTGGGAAAGCTGCACTCTGCCTGCCCTGGCAGCTCCCTTGTGCATGGAACAGCTCCTGGTGCTGATAATCCCAGTGTCAGTCAGGCCTAAGGATTCTGGGAATACATCTGAATGAATCCAGATGAACCTTCTGCAGCCAGAAATGTAAGATTCATGGAGGCAAGGAGAAAAACAAAGCCAGGTAAGGGCTAACTTGGAGCCCACTGTCTTAGCTGGAAGCAAAAGAAAGAATCCCCAGGTTCTGCTGTTTATGATTTGTGCAATGAAGAATCCTTGGATGAAATGCCCAAAAGCGCTGGGCTGACGTCAGAAGGGGCTCACCAACACTCAGGGAGTGATGTGAAAGGAATGTAAAGGCCCCTGTGCAGCCAGAGCAGTGGACGCTCTGTCCATACACCACTGGAAAACACTTTTTGGGTAAAGGCAGAACAGTTTCAGGGTGGACCTGAAGTGGCCCCACAAACAATTTCTCCTGCAGAGCTGTGCATGAAAAACCCTGTGCAAACACAGGCAGGTACCCAAACCTACTCACAAAGTCACAGTTATTTACTGCAGTAAGGACGCTGCAGCACCAATGTCACTGTCAAATATCAAACAGCTACAAGGAAGTGACAGTTTCCTGTCTGGCTGCAAGCCCTGGTGTGGATTCCCAGCTGTGGAATACAATACCCAGGCAGAGTTCCACATACAGAGGCACCCTCACACACACAAACATGTACAGGTATTCTCAGAGGTCTCTATGTGGCAGAAAAGCAACAGAACCAGTTCACAGATTTCATTTGGTAACAGAAAAATCATACTAAAACTGGGGATTCTTCTCTAAGAGAAAGGAAAAACTGCTCTGTCAAGATCCTCATACAAGTATGTTATTAGAGTGATAAAGAAGAGTGATGTCAGTTTTCAGGGGTGGTTTTAGTGCTCTCTCAGGTGCAATTTCTGGAAAACAACATTTGAAACTACGGAAAGCAAAGACTGCTCCCGCTGCCCCCCAAAACCAGGGGCCTCACCCACCCAGCCCCAGAACAATTATCCACATAAGGTTGGTTTTAGGGACTAAATGTTACTATTTTCTTTAACTGATGGTAGGCAGGGGTTTTTCAGGACTGTTCTCAGGAAGGAGTAAAATCCAGAAGGAAAGAACCCCAGTGGGTTCTGAAGTGTGCTCAGACTGAGGAGGATCTTGCAAAGGCCAAATGAAGCTTTGGCTGTTGATGTGAACAGAAGGGCCAAGCTGAATTACAAAGCAGGTCCTTCCCAAACCTGAATATGCAGCACAGTCCCATCCTGGTCCCCAAAACCACCAGATAATTGTTCCAACCAACTGCACCTCATGGGCTGAATGGTTTGTCTTTGATACAGAACCCACGTGGCAGTGAAAGGTCTGACATCAGACCTGAAGGTGGATTTGCCACCACAGCCCCAAACCAGCCCATCAAACTACAAGCAAAAGGAGCCAACTCCAGATGCAGGAGCCTTTGAGGTGCTGGGCTGGATGGGAGGTTGAAGGTCTCACACACTTACATGGTTGCTCTCTCTATGTATCATTCACATCTATCACTGGACTCTTCTCTTCCTCATTCTCTGAAGAAAAGAACCGTCCCGGGTGCGTAACACAAGCAGAAATAAATACATGAAATCAATTAGAAACAAACACTTTCTGAAGGCGCTTTACAATCAGTCTTTGACAGAAACTGCATGTTACTGATGGAAAATGTTCCATCAACAGGAACAGTGTTAAGCAGCTGCTCTGAGCTGGTAAGCATGAGTGTTTTGGACCCTGGTTGTGACCAGAACTTCTTGGATCTTCCTCTTTGTGCTGTTTTTGTTTGCTTGTTTATTCTAATCCCCAAATATTGTCAGTTTGTAAGTTTTTCAGTTGCCAGCATTTAAGATTTTACTCAGAAATAATTCAAAATGATCCACCTTCCCCAGTTCAATTTGGAAATAAATTGTCCTTATTCTCAGGCCTTTGGTAGGGCAGCAGGGAGAAGGGAAGTGTGAAGAACAGACAAGGTGAGAACATCACATCCAAGAAGTTACAAGTGATTTAAAAATCACTCATGGAGAAGCTTCTGTTGCAACTGGAACGAGCTGTAACGGAGTCCAAAGCTCTGCCATGGTGCACACACATCCCACCCGAGGTGCCAGGGCTCAAGCTGGGACTGGGAATTTGCAAGGAGCCTGCTCTGCCAACAGCAAATTGAACAAGCCAGTTTTCCTTAACTCTGTGGGTTGAAAGTGCCACAGGAATTTGTAAAGCCTCAGGCATGGCTGTATCACTGGGAGAGTTCAATCCAGCTCAGGGATGGATATGGAATAGATCTGTTTTACAGGAGGTATTTCTTTCTTCTGCCTTCCCCATGAGCTTTTCTGCACACAGGCTGGGATGCTGTGATTGCTGTGACAGCCAAAACCACCGTGGGGTCGGGTTCTGTCTCCTTAGGAATCACTAAACATACTTAAATGCAGTCAATTAATACCAGCTGGGCTCTGAGCAGGGTAAATATACCACTTTTAACAGGGGGCAAACGTGCCCTTCCTCTTTGGAAGCTGTTTAGACAGGTCTAGATTGCAAAGCACAAGGGGGAGGAGTGCTGGGGGTGCTGAGCCAGAATCCCCTGGGACAGGTATCCAGGGGAAGCAGGGAGGCAGCAGGACAGGAGCCAGGCTGGCACGATGCAGAAGCAGCCAAAGCACAGTCATGCCTAGAGAGTTCAAGCTGATTCCCACTGAAATAAAATTGGTCTAATCATCATCATCTGAATTTTCCAAGTCTCCAGACTAGAGAGAGCAGCAGTTCATGGATCAGGAGAGTACCAAAAGTACCAAATCTAACAGGTTCCTGCTCTGTGCACCCAAAAGTCAGAGCCAGTGCAAGGGGAAGCTCCCTTGGATCTCAGGTACAGAGGACTGGAGACAAATGGAAAGGTTTGAAGGGCATGCAAGCCTGAAATGTGTCTATTTTATATGGGTTGTTTTTAACACACCCTGAGGTGCTTCTGTTTAAAAAAATGTCACGGAACATAGAAAAAGAGCTTCCAGCCTTCAGTGTGCAGGGATATGTGGGCCAAAGTGCTGTCCAGGGAATCATTCATCCACTGAACTCAGCAGCAGTGGAGAGCAGAGAGGAAAGTGGGTTTGGCTTTGCAAACCCTTCACAACTGCAAGGGGCAGATAAGGTTACCTGAACCCCCTCAGTCCCTGGGAGGCCCTGGGCTGGGGCTGGAATAATGATCCTGGAATCTGGAATAGGCCCCGTGGCTGCTGGTTGATGCCAGAGGGAAGGGGAAGATCTGCAATGAATTACACTTAGAATTCCACCTTTCATTTTACTGGTTGAGGTCTCCTTTGGCACCCTCTATTTCAACAGATGAGTAATTTGGAAAGAGTAAATAATTTTGAGAGAGAAACTGAAGAAAGAACGCCATTCTGCATTCTTGTTAACCCCCAGGGAGGTTAGACTTGGCAGTAAGAGCTGATTAACCTGTGATTCCCCAGCAAGGACCAGTATCCTCAACAGGGAAGTACAAGGACGCTGGAGAGCTGCTGAGGTCAGAAGACGATCCAACAAATGGCCCACAAACCTCATTATCTGAGCCAGGCTGCTCTGCCCGAGAAGGCATCGAGGCTGGAGTGCAAATCCTGTACCCACAATGCCTGGAATGCCTGGAAGCAGGGGATGGGGCTGAGGTGAAGGGAGACCAAGCAGCATTTGAAGATAGAGAGGAGAGATGGATACAGAGAAAAGGAAGAGCTGAGCATGAAAAAAATGCCAAGGAATGCTGCAGAGAGCAGGAAAGTAGGGATGGCACCAGTGGGGAGTTCAACAGAGCAGGATTCAGGGCCACCTACTTCCCTAAGGATGGCTCAAAGCCAGCCTGCACCAACTCATACGGGTCTGGCATCGCATGACAGTGCCAACAACCTCCCAAGAAGGACTGAAGGTTGAGCCCATGGGAGCTGGGACCAAGCTGGGTCCCTCCAGCCTTCCACTCCAGGGTGGGACAGCGCAGGAGGTCCGGGAATGACAGAGGAGCTGCTACACTTTTGGCCTCAGCCCTGGACATGACTGGTCTCCCACTTAAGCCTTTATTCCAAAAGTCTCAGCAACATAACGCAAGGGGTTAATTTAACCTTTGAATTCCCTGCCTCTGGGGGATGCTTTTGAAACTGTAGGATCCATCCCACAGATCTGTTTGGGAAACTCCCCAGTGTGTTTTGAATTTATCCAGAAGCATCTCAGCCTGGATTAAGATATATCTAACTTGGGGTGGATGGAAGAACACTGGTGTTTGGCTATTGCTAATTCCAGAACTCTTTGGCTGGATATAATCATATTTGTGGAATTTCATGTGCCTGGGGCACTGGCTGAACTTTGCATCCAGTAGGATTTCCCCACTGACCTTTCAGTGGATCTAAACAATTTGCTGGTGGGATTTGAATGCTCTCTGCCCACCTGAGCACACTGAGGCCCCAGCAGGTGCTGTTGTTTTGTGCCTCTTTCTGCACTACAAGTCTTTGGGAAGAGCTCCCAGCACTCCCTCAGGTATCTCCCGTGCGATGAACGGGCTGCATGCAATAAGTTCAGCGATACCATGGGTGCTGCATGCCATGCAATGCCCAGGCTCCAGACACATCCCAGCCTGGATGGCAGTGCCATGCAGTTGCATGTCTCACCTGGCTCTTGGCACTCAGCGGAGAAGCTTCTTTATCTTTTGAGTGGAATTCCTCAGCCGTATCTCCATCCAAAGGGACAGCTTCCAAGAAGTTGGATGGGACAAGCCCTCTCTGTTGGTTCAGCTCTCCCTGCAAGATCAACATTCAGTTCTCACATCAGCTTTCCTGGAGAAATAAATAACAACTCGAGGTGTAGTGCCCTGCAGAGAAGGTTGGGCTGTGGGCTGAGACAAGCCCAGAACACACCGACGTTGGGAGGATCCACAGCAAATTCCGTAACTCACATCCTTGCTTAGTAGTGGAACACAGAGGAGAGTACAGGAAGACGAGATGGCAGCAAACTGTGACAAAGGTATTCCAGCAACATGGCGATTTCTACAAACTCAGAACCTCCACTACCATACTGGAATATGACTGTGCCACAGGCACCCTAGAGGCCTTTGATTTGCCCTGGTATTTACTGATGTCTTTAAACAGTGAGGCAGTACTGGTGCCATGTCCTGCAGGCATTGCATCCATGATCACAGAGGCCCAGAGCTGCATTACTGTATTCCTAAAAATATGTATCCAGTTGAACAGGAGGTGGTTGGGTGAGACAAAACCCACCCCAGCAATGCGGTCTGTCCAACACTATGAAAGGATCAAACAAAACATTCCCAGTGCTGCCCCCAGACTTAACCTGGAGCTCAACCTCAAGTCTGATGTGTGAAGGCACACTGTTTCCCATGCAGGAAGAGGGGGACGATCCAAGGGCCAAGGCTCATGTTTGGCACACAGCTGGAGGGCAGGTGCAGCCCCAGGAATGTGTCTGCTTACTTGGATCACCGTTCCAGCCTCTGGCCCAAGTGCGCAAGTGCTGGTGAAATGTCAGCTCTGAGCAGGTGCTGGTTCAGCTGGTGTGTGCGCGGAAAAATGCAGGCAAGGCTTTGGGAATCCTGCAGGCAACTGATGCCAAAAAATAAACTCAGAACCACCGGGATATTTAAAGGCCATGGAGCTGCTCTGATGGCTGGAGCCCCTCTGCTCTGGGGCCAGGCTGGGAGAGCTAGGGGTGTTCACCTGGAGAAAGGAAAGCTCCAGGGAGACCTCAGAGCTCCTTCCAGGGCCTAAAGGGGCTCCAGGAGATTTGGAGAGGGACTTAGGAGAAGGGCCTGGAGTGACAAAGGGGGAATGGCTTCCCACTGCCAGAGGGCAGGGATGGATGGGATATTGGGAAAGAATTGTTCCCTGGGAGGGTGGGCAGGCCCTGGCACAGGGTGCCCAGAGCAGCTGTGGCTGCCCCTGGATCCCTGGCAGTGCCCAAGGCCAGGCTGGACGGGGCTTGGAGCAGCCTGGGATGGTGGAAGGTGTCCCTGCCCATGGCAGGGGTGGCACTGGATGGGCTTTAAGGTCCTTCCAACCCAACCCATTCTGGGATTCTGTAATGTTGCATTTACAGCAGGAGCAATGAGTGCCAGAAACAGGCTGCCCTGCACTAAGTAGAGAGGGCTCTGCTTTTTTCCCAAAAGCAGAATACTTTGTTCCCTGACTTCTGCTTCCCTGCCACTCCATGAGCTCCAACGATTTCCAGTGTAACCACACGACCTTACCAAGCCCTGCACTTACATAATAGAATCCATCATCATCCATGGACCCAAAGACAGTGATAATGTCCCCAGCACTGAAGGTCAGTTCAGCCTGCAAAGAGGCAGAGAACAGAGGTCACAGGAGAAGCACTGCCTGGAATTTCTCACCGGGAACACAGGCTCCCCCATTGGGCTTCTTGCCCAATCTCACTCAAAGGGAGGGAGCCCACTGTGTTTATTCTTGCAGGACCAGGATGCAGGGGAGAAACTAAGTGGATAACTCTGGAATTCACTGCTAAGGAAGCATTTCATAAATTAAGACAAGAGCAAAGCCTATTTTAAAACCAATTTTAAAAAGGCTTCAAAATAGTCCCTACCACCTGCTCTGGAAAGGAGCACTGAGGACAAGCTCAGCAAACAGCTCAGCTCAGCAAACACCAGAAATACCTTTGATTTCTTTAAATATAATTACAAATCCCGCTCCCTTGGATGAGCCTGTTCTGTACGCAGCACTCAGGGATTAGTCACTAGCAGGAATGCATGCAAACAGAGAGATTTAACCTGGACACAGAACAGGAGCACAGCACAGTGCTCCCTCGTGTCACACCCTCTGTCCTGTCGGGCACCCCAGTACATGCTCCAGGGGGCACAAGGCTAAAGACAAAGGTGTCACCAGTCTCTTTTAATGGACAGATTTGCCCAGAGGAGGCTCCAAACAGGCTGAGTCCCACTCAAGATGCTCTGGCACTTCACAGGTGTTAGCTGGAAGGGCTCTACTTATAACATAGTTATGATATTTTATCCCTAGTCTTCAGTTTATGTCTGGAGGCTGCAGGTCACTCCTGTGGAGCACCTCCCACAGAACTGCACCAGATTGTTTCAGTAATTTGAGCTCTTGTCCAAAAGGAAGGTTCTAGAAGAGCAAATCACTGTAAAAAGTACAGTCACCTCCTTGGTGACAAGGGTTCAAAAGTGTTGGGTGGCTGGATATGTGCTCATATTCTGTCTCTCCCAAGATATTCCACCATCCTGAAAACAGTCTGTCCTCGGCCATGTCTCTGGGCAGGAGACAGAGCTCGGGAGGCAAGCACTCCCCGAACTGTGCCCTCTGTTGGCCAAACACTCCTTTGTGGATGAAGGGAAAGGGTCTGAATCAAAAGCCCACGTTTATGTTTGCTCGGAGTGCTCACACAGCTCACACAGCCTGGAAGAACAGACAACAGAGCACATGCTCATCTCTTTTTGCAGAAAGGATTCTGCATTGCCATCTTTCTACTTGGAACAGACTTATCCACAAAAATACTGTTTGGATTATATCCTTCCCTGATTAGATTATATCCCTTCCTATCCTTGGAAGTGTCCAAGGCCAGGCTGGAAGTGGATTGGAGCAACCTCGTGGTGGTGGAAGGTGTCCCTGCTCATGGCAGAGGGTTGGAATGAGATGGGCTTTAAGATCCCTTCTAACCCAACCCATTCCATGATTCTGTGATTCTATATACAGGAATTGCTTGAAAACAAGAAGTTTGCAGACTGGTCTATTAAACTGGAGCTAAATCTTTTCTCTTGAACAAAGACCTACACAGGTACTTCACACAAAAGTCATGCTCAAATTAAGTGTCAAAAGTGCTTTCAAACCCTTAAGCAGGTTTTTCCTTTTCCCAGAGTGTTTCTTGGATCAGTTGCTACCAGTAGGAGCTGCTTCCTCCCGCCCCAGATCTGCTCAGTCCTGTCTAATCACTAAAGGATGCCACGAACATTCACACAGTTTCACTGAGACTCTGGTTGGACCACAGTGCTGAGAGTCTTGGGAGAGAAGGAAAAAAGAGATAGGAAGAAGAAACCTCTAAAAAGGGGGGTGCAGCTGGTGGTTACCTCCACATCTGTGTTTGGAGAGCTCTCCTTAGGGTTATAGTCAAAGGCAGCCACCATCCTGTGAGGAGTCAGCAGCTCTGCTTCAATGTCTTTATGTTTCTGCCCTGCAGGAGAAAAATAAAATATTCTTAGATGGAAATACTGGGACAAAATCCCAAATCACAGCAACTCCTTCACCACTCTTGTAGTGGTCTGAGCAAAAAGAATACTGGGGGAAACTGAGGGAAGAGAGACTTTAGAGGCATTTGGTAAAACAGTTTTTCGATCTTCTTCATCACCTCATAGGCACAAAAGTGGGGACATCCCCCTGTCCCAGGCTCCTGGTGCTCTGTCTGTATGTACAGGAATGTTTTATTTTACGTTTCCTGTTTACCCACGCATACACACATGCGCATATATATATATACCTATATATATATATACACACACACAGAGGACATCTGTCTCTTTACAGCGTCTTGAAAGGACATTTCTCCTCCCACTACACAATGTTCTGCTATTGAGCTACAAAATTTATCCTCCAAGGGCCAGGGAACAGCATACAGGGAAGTGCAGGCCTTGCCATCCACAACCTCCTGCCCGTTCAGCCCCATTACCCACAGACCTGCCCTGAGCCTACAAAAGCCAAGTCTGCTGCTGCAGAAAACACACATTTGTGGATTTAAACCCTGCTTTGGGTCAGCACTGGATGGGCTGGCAAAGGGTTTGCAGACTTGGCCTCTCTGGATATCAGTAGACGATGCACCTCAGCAGAGGGAGCAGCCTCTCAGTGGCCTTTGGATCTTAAGGACCACAGCGTGTGACGAGTGAGAGGCTGGCCTGCTCCTCCCACAGCACAACAACATGTGCGCTCCCCCTGCAAGCACCCCCTGCTCAGTCAGAGCACTCTGCACCCACTGCTGAACTAAAAGAACTAAAACCTTTTGTTGCAGTGCTCTGAAGTAGCACTGCAGGGTGCCACACTGGCCTCTGACCATGAAACACACCTGTATCTCCATCATGCATGACCTACCCCCCAGTAAAAGCAATTCTCACCTGGCTGAGACTTGCATTCCTGTTTGTCCAGCCCTGCTGGGGGAAGAGAATACCTCATCAGTAAGAGCTCATCTCCAACAGTGACTACATAACACATCTGACAAACAATAAAAAAGAACACCAAGACAGCACACAACAGAAACAAACTGTTCATGCAACTGGAAGTCTACACCAGTAACCAGGACTCAGGAACGTAACAAGAAGCAGAAGTCAAGCTCCAAAACTATAAAAGACATCACTGTTGTTAAAAACTTAACACCAGCATAGGGATGGGCTCTCTTTCCACTTCCTAGCAGTCGTACAGAGACAAACATCTGAGGGTCCTGAAAGCAAGTAGTAAAAATTCAATGCAGTCTGTAATCCTATAGCAAAAACCAAAAAAGAAGCAGTGGGTGACACAGACCTTTCTTGGAGCGTCTGGGTTTTGGAGGAGGGACGGTTTGGCGGCGTGGAGGTGGAGAAAATGTGCCATTTCCTTAATAAAAACACCAAAAAAGCAAATAAACAGACAAGAGAAACAGACAGTGAATGGAAAGTGAGAAGCATCTTGAATAGTGAACAGGGAACAGAGGAGATGACGTGCCTCCCCTGGGAGGCTGACATCGGGATTTCTGCGGGCCAAGCCCTCCGGGCCTCATGTGTGGACTCAGATGAAGCATGATCCACATCCCAAATACACGGAGAAATCCACACTGTGCTTATGCCTTTTAGCCACTCCACAGCTCACAGCAGACAGACTTTGCTGCTCCTTATCTTTCAGAAGCAGCACCATAACGACAAAATAAAACCTTGTACCATTACCACCTGAAAAATCCCATATCTAGCTAAAGCTTCTGCACTGAGCAGGGTCAGGACTGGATGAAATCCCAAATGAACCTGCAGAGTGTCCAGGTCAACCCCTCCAAGGTATTTCCTTAGTTACAAGGCTGTGATAGGGGTTTATGGCAGCAGGAAAACAGCAGAGGTACTGCCAGCCCGACTGTCAAGGAATCAGGGAACCACTACAGTTGGAAAAAGGCCTTTAAGATCATCAGGTCCAACCCGCCTCCAACCCCGGCTGCCCCCTCCTGTCAGGGACTTGTGCAGAGCCACAAGGGCTCCCCTGAGCCTCCTTTTCTCCAGGCTGAGCCCCTTTCCCAGCTCTCTCAGTCGCTCCTGAGGCTCCAGCCCCCCCCTAGCCCCGCTCCCTTCCCTGGACACACTCCAGCCCCTCAGTGTCCTTGCCCAGAACTGCCCCAGGGATTTGAGGCGTGGCCCCACCAGTGCCAAAACTACAGTCCCGCCCTGCACACACACATAAGGTACATCTTATTGACTACCACCACCTTCCTCAAAACTTTCAAACCGTTCATGTTTAATAAAGTCTCAGAGCTATTAAAATCCTTTACTCTTCCAAGAGTATGCAGTAGGGCAGGGCAGAGAGAGCCTTGTATATCCACAGAGGGACACAGGCCACCCCAGGCATCCAGCCATCTCTGGCATACACCCAGGAGAAAGAGTACGGATGTGGAAAACACCTTACTCAAATCTCCTCTTCTCAGACACGAGAGAGGCCAAAGGACAAACATATTCAAGAAATCACACAGTGAAAGCATCAGGCTCCTTCACTCCCTGTGCTCCTCAGGATCAACTTTCCAGGGACCAACATTTAGGAGCTGGGCACTGTCAGCCCCTCAGAATCACAGAATGGTTTGGGTGGGAAGGGATCTTAAAGATCTGTTAGGGCTGGATGCTGGTTCTCCCTCCACAGAAATAGGAACAAGTTGGATTGCTCCTTTTTTTTTTTTGAGTTTTCTTATTGTTAGGTTGATGTGGGTTTTTTTCCCAGCTCAGGGCTTACCTTTGCCATGACCAACACTTGAGCTGTTTCTCACTGCTGAACTGGAAAGGAAACACGGACCAGCCAAACCAGGAATATCCTAGTGTTTTAACAAGTGGAGCAGATCCAACAAATGGCACTGGCAGTAGAGGGTGCACAGAAGAGTGCAGAATGAGAGGTGGGAGGCATGAGGGACAGGCACTGGGAGCAGTATTAACAGCAGGGGCAGCTCACAGCCACTGAGCCTGACCCAGCCTGAGCTGTGCTGGCTGCACACTGCAGGGATGCTCCCTTTCCTCCCCGAGTACACAAGTGGGACAGAACAGGAAAGTCTGCACTGCATGAAGCACTGACCACATACTTCAGGGAGTAAGGAGGAACCCAATGACCAGGTCTGCTCCTTGTACACTCCTGTCTGCCTGCCTTGCTGTCTCACACCTTTCCTCCCCCTTCTCCATCTCCATTCCCAAGTCACAGATTCTCTCACCAAAGAGCAGGGTGAAGAGTTCAGTCACGGGCTTTCAAAACAATGGAGAGAACAGAGTGAAAACTATTGTTCACATCCTTCAGCTGCTCCTCAAAACACCTGTTTCCCCTCCTCTAGTGAGGCTCAGCCTCTGTGCTGAATTCACACACCTCAAGCCCAGGAGCAGCTGCAGCAGCTGCAAATGCTGCAGTGGAGTCAGGGATGAACTGAGAGCTCAAACTCCCCCACCCAGCCAGACCCCCCACCGTGGAACAGCCACTAAACCAGGCTGCAGATCCAGGGACAGCCCTCCAGATGGGTTTGGCGGCTGTACTGCCCACACACAACAGCAGGACTGAGCTTCCCACGTTCCAGCAAAGAGCCGCAAAGCAGGGTGCACACACACAGTACCTGGGCTCTCTGTGTCCGCAGGCAGGAACCCCTGCTTTAGGAGCTGCTGCTTGAGCTCACTGCTCTCCACAGGGACTTCTGACACCATGTTGCATGGAATGTATCCCTCCCTTCCAGCACATTCCCCCCTGTAAAAGCCATCAGCATCCTTGTCTCCACAAACCTGCAAGGGGAAATAGACAGTTTATGCTGCAGGGACTGAGCTGCCCAGAGAAGGAATCATGGAATATCCTGAGTTAGAAGGGACTCACAAGGATCAGGGAGTCCAGGTCCTGGCCCTGCACAGACACCCCAACAACCCCACCCTGGGCATCCCTGGCAGCGCTGTCCAAACACCCCTGGAGCTCTGGCAGCCTCGGGGCCGTGCCTGTTCCCTGGGGAGCCCGGGCAGTGCCCAGCACCCTCTGGGGGAAGAATCTTCCCTGATCTCCAGCCTGACCCTTCCTGGCACAGCTCCAGCCATTCCCTCACGTCACCAGAGAGAAGATATCCCCATCTGCCCCTCTACTTCTCTCGTGAGGAAGCTGCAGACCTCCCAAGGTTTACGCTGCCCCTGGAACATCAGGTAGATACACAGAGTAGGAGATGTTCACTAAGCTCTTACTTTCAGGATCTGCCCTTCCTTGAATGGGAGCTCCTCTTCTGCTGCATCAGGGTTAGGGGACATGGAGACAGGATCGTAGTCAAAGAGAGCCACGAAGATCCGAACGCCATCATCTTTGCTAGAGCTCTCAGGAGCGGAGCTCCTTGGAGGGCCTGTGCACAGAGGGGACACAGCAGAGAGAACGTCAGCACCCTGCCCCTGTCCCAGCCCTGCATGGCCCAGGCACTGCCTGCCAGCCTCTCCCAGCCACTTCCAGGAGCTTTCCTCTCTCCTGCTGCCCACCTTTCTCCCCATTCCCACTCACCCGGACTAGAGAGCAAAGGTTTCTGCATTTGGCTTCTTCTTAGGTTCTTGCTCCGCCTCCTGCTAGGAGCCTGCCGGGCGGCTGTGCCGGGTGGCTCTGGGCCCCTGGAATCTTTGTGATTGGATGCCTGCAATTGGAACCACCAGAGAATTAGTAGCAGCCTCTGCCTTCTAGCTCCCTGAACAGCGCTCAGCCCAAACGCACTCCACAAAGAGCAGTGCATCCAAATGCAACATTCCTCTTCAGGGACACTCTAGAGCTGGAAAGACCAAGGGAGGTGGAAAACAGAACTGAGGACAGGCAGGCACCCTGCCAGGCACCAGTGACGATCACCTTGGTAAGGGTGAAGATGCAGGAAAGGGCATTTCGAGGGGAGGCAATGACATTACAGTTGGCATCTACATAAAGCTTTCACCGATCAGCTTATTGCACTAGGGATTTTCGTTTGGGTCCCACAGCCTCCTGCTGTGGGGAGGAAGACCCAGTGTGAAAAGGAATACTGCATCGGTGACACTTGGTCAGTGAGCAGGAAAAGCAGAAGCAGCTACTACAAGAAAAGCCACGGAGCAGCACAGAACTACAGAAACTCTCAGATATTCTTCCGGACAATCCTAGAGGAGGGTCGTTTTCTCTGGACAACACTGAACAAAGCAAGATACAGGCAGGCCAGGGAAGCAGAGGGAAGCCACTGCCACTGCAAGCTGCTTCAAAGCCAGAATAGGAAAAGTCACCCAACCCTTTTGTGCAAGGAGGTGCTACGTATCCCCTTCGAAGAATGTTCGAGCCTCCTTCTCCAGCCAGGTGACTTACAGTCCAGCTCCCAGCCCTGCTCCTCAGAACTGCTCTCACACCTCAGGGCTTCCTTCTCCTGGCAGAAGAATCGCAGGTGCCGGCTCGAAGACCCAGCCCACTCCATACCCTTCTCTTCTATCATCTCCAGCCTGGTCAGGTCCCTTCTGCCACCTGGGTGGGCAACCTCAGACTGACTGGAGCAATCACTCCAGTGCCCCTGGCAGCTCTGGGACCTCTCTGGCCACAGCCTGCTCTCCGGGGAGGATGCACAGGTTGAATCCTGATCATCTTCGGAGTCATATTCGATGTCTATTTCCAGGCTCCTGGGGCTGGGGCAGTGCGCTGCCATCACAGCAGGTTCTGCCCCCCCTGATCCCACTGCTCTCAGGGCTTTTTTCCGTAAGGTGCCTTGTCTGGCCCGGCTGTACAAATCCAACCCCTCCTTCCCACCGACACTGCTGACAACATTGAGCTCCTCCCTGAGGCTGGGAGCTCTGTATAACCCACTTCCCATCTGGCTGCAGTTGCCCAGCAGACGACTGCAGTGCTCTGTTAGATCACTCTGTCTCTTCCTACTTATCTCAGGCCGACTCCGGATCTTCTCTCGATAATTACTCCCCTTCTTCTTGCTCCAAGAGGGACTTGTGCCACTCCCAGACTTTGGATCGTTTTCCTGATAGCCCCAGTTCCAGTGTGCCACCTTCTGACTCCAGGCCAGCTGGCCAAAGGCAGGATTTGCATGGTCAGCATCCACTCTGCTCTCCTTAGCACCGTGCTCCTCCTGTGGAATCTGAGCAGATACATCCATGGAGGTGTTATTCCCATCTTCCTTTAGAAATGGATCCTTGCTGTTGGGTGGTTTCTCTGTTCTTCCTGAATGGTAGGTCTGTGTTTTCAACGAGTCTTGAGGGTCTGTCTTTTCTTCTGTGACACCCTTCTCATCCTCCTCTTCATCCTCATCCTCAGTCACTTCAGGGATGCTGAACAACTTCTTGCTGTGGTTCTTCTGAAGTGGGAGCTCCAGGATCCTCTCCAGAATCTCCTCATCGCTGTCAGTATCACAAAGATCCATCTGTACCCAGACCCCGAGAAAAGCAACAGCCAGGACAAGCAAAGGAAAAAAGAGAGGAAATAAACATTAAAACAAGTGGCAGAGTGACCCTGATTCCCTCCCAGCAGAGCAAGATGGAGCTGTGGCTGCAGCAAAGCAAGGGGAGGGGGCACAGGGTGCGATGGATCTTCTGGCAAAAGCAATCGGATGAAGCAGCAATGCAGCAGGAAGCAAGGAAGGCAGATGCATGGAAGAGCTCCCTCCCAGCCTCTCCAGTACACACAGCTACCTGCAGCACCTCTCATCCTGCCACAGGAAGGACTCCTCATGGCTTGGCACTCTGGGGGTGTGACGGGGGCAGGAGAGGCACCGTCCCTCCATGGCACAGCTGAGTGGGCTCTTCTGTCCACAGGGCTGAGCCTCAGCCTGTGCTCACCCATGGAGCCACGGCTCCCCCTCACCTCTGTCCTCTCCCTGGAGCACAGGGAATGGCCCCGTGACCCCTTGGAGATGTTGCTGCCTGGGCCCTTCCCACCCCCTAGCAAAGTGCAGCACTCCTGCAGGTTCCTGTCTGCAAATCCAGGAGCAGAGTTCCCAAACACAAAGGGAAACCCTTTACCTCAAAGGATCACACAGACCTGAGTTTCACCTGCAGATGGGTGAGAGCCTACCAGGTTACAGAAAATTGTGGGGACAACACTGCTGAATTTTAAAATTTGCTGCGGACTAACTGTAGAATTTATGGGTTTGTTTCTTATCACATTAGCACTAACATAAAAGGTAAAATCCCAGGTGCATAGTGTCATTTCGGTGGGAAGATACCCCTGGAGGTCTCTCGTTAAACTTCCCTGACAAGTTACATCATTATGTGTTCTAAAGACACTTACAAATAGCTTACAAAGCATGTGTAGCTACTGAAGGTTTAAGCGACAGCCACGAGCAGGTCTGTTCAGAGATAATTAAAAACTGAACCACAGTAGGGGAAAAACAAAGGCAGCTGCAAGCTGTCTACTGATCGTTCCAACCTCTATGGCTTTTTCCAAGCAAAAGCTGGTCTTGAATTATATTTAGAACTGGTTGAAGGGGCCTCCAGAGGTCTCCAGTTCAGTCTCCTAATTGCAGCAGGACTGCTGCCAACAATAAATCAGTGTCTTTGCTTAGATGAGGCTTGAAAACACCAAAGAATGGAGATCCTGAACCCTCTGGGAACCCGTCCCAAGACTGTACTGCTCTCCTGGGAAAGAGATTTGAACTCATCTCCAGCATGAACGTCCCAAACAGCAGCTCATGATTTCTGTCTTTTTTTATATATCATCTCCCAGAAACAAGAAGACTTTGGCTCTCATCCTTTTAACCATCATGCAAATAGTTATAGGCAGTCACAAAATCTCCCACTCAACTCCTCTAGACCAAAAACCCCTCAATTTTCTCAGACTCTCCTTACAGGACACATGCTCAAGCCTTCTGCCTTGTTAGCACCAATTAGGAATAAGCAGAATTCATAAATACAACCATAAAGTAAGTTCAGTAAGAAGTCTTTTAGCTGTTTGCAAAGTTGTCGCTTCTGCTTTTGAGTTTTAATATAATAAATGGTTTCAACAATTAAACAACTTATTTGAGGATAAACATTTTAAAAGCAGCACCCCTCCGTGTTTTCATCCTCTGGATCCTGAGAGAGTTGGCTGAGGAGTCTTGAGGTAACAGAAAATTTAATTAAATATGCAGAATCCTAGAAAACAACCCTGCTCCAGTCACATCCCCTTCAATGCGTAAGGCAGTCATGGCAGCTCTGTGCCCTAAAGCTTCCTGCCCCTCATGTCCTCTCCCCATTCAGCATCTTGTCACCCTCACTCTGTCACTGCCAGAGCAGAAAACAATCACTTTATCCAGCCAAGAAGCATCAGTTTGTTTAGCTTAACAGGAGGTGAGCAGGGTTTAGGTGTTTCTTTTCAGAAAAAAGCCCAACCAAACAAAAAAATTAAGGTAAATAAAATACCCAGGAAAAAAAAAGACAAAGAACATGTTCTTGATTACTCTTATTTCCCTTTTTCTCCTTCCAGGAAGCTTGTTTTTCTTCCACTTTTTCCCAGTCCAATCCCAACAACTGGAAGCCCTTCCAAAACCTTCAGAGGCAGCCCCAGCCCCTCCAGCCACCAGGCTCTCCTGGGGCTCCTGATGTGCTGCAGGTCCAATCCCTCACCTGGGAAGCAGAAGCCCCTTCAGAAGGAGAAAAGGAAATTTACTCCAGTCATTATACTGTCTGCTACCACTGAGTGCTCACTAGCCCCATCCCTGCAGACCAGCAGCCACACAGGGCACCATCAACTACAGATGTTCTTTGGTCACATGAAAAATCAAAGAGAGGGTGCTTTCTTGCCATTCAGGCATATGACATTTCCTGCAAACCTTTTTAACTTCCCAGTGTCTCACCCTCAGTTCTTTTCCTCATGGACATTCATCCCAGCTGCTGTAATCTGTATGGTAAAACACCAGCTCCAGGCCATGCAGTTGGAATCACATTCCCGCATTCAGAATGTGCAAATTCAGACCAGATTTAACTCTTCGAGCATGAATTAACCTGGTCACTTACAGCTCAGCTCAGGCAGGATTTCATCCCTTGCAGCATTTGAACTGCAAAGCCACAGCTCTGCTCCTACATGCCATCCCTGGCTGCAGAGAGCACCAAGGCCTAAGCCAAATAATCATAGCATCCTGGAATATCCTGAGCTGGAAGGGACCCACAAGGATCGAGTCCAACTCCTGGCCCTGCACAGCACACCCCAACAATCCCACCCTGTGCCTGAGAGCGTTGACTGTTCCCTGTTGACTGTCTGTGTTAAGAACTCAATCAATAGCATCGATTTTAACCCTGGATTTTAAACATAACATCACATCACCCTGTGTGTTTTTCCAACTAATTAAACCCTGGCTCCATTCATTACAAACAAACACCCTTCCCTCTCCCAAAGAACTTGTGTTTTTACCACCTTGAGCCAACACTGGGAGTGAAAGCAGAGCAGCAGGACCTTGGGAAAGGCTCAGCCCAGCCCACCCCTCCTCCTGTGAGCTGATGGCATGAGATGGCTGCGCCAGTGCTCCCCGCAGGCAGCACTCGGGACAAGTTACCTTTTCCCCATTCTCCTGGAAACATGGCTCTCTCTGGTCCCATTTCTTCTCTTCCAGAGCTTCTGAAGATAGCTCATCTTCTTCTTCCTCTTCCAAAATATCTGAAAGGTCAGAACTCCGGTTGTGCTCAGGGAAAAGGGTCAACTGTCTGCGGCCCGTTTCTGACAGTTTTTCTTCTTGCTGTTGAAAAGCAAAACACATTTTCTCAGTTCTCCCAGACTATTTCAGCAACAAACGAGCATTTTTCCTTTCTCTGAGCACATACACAGCTCAAGTGTGGTAGGAAAGAAAAGTGGGGAGCACCCAGCGAGTGACTGGCACGTGTGGACACACACAGCCATCAGCCTCTCCTTACAGCCTGCAGAACAGCACTGCCCAAGTCTGGAAAACTCAGTGTCAAGTACAGTTCACATCCCTCCACGGGCACACACATTCAACAACGTTAAACAAACCTCTCTTTTCACTCTGGACATTTCCTTCATCACCTCCTTGCCAGGAGACAACCTCAGGAACTCCTGGCAGCTGCTCCCACTCATGTTTCCATCTTGGAAGGTGTCCTGTGTCCCCTCAGCCTGGCTGGGGGAGGACAGAGGCTCTGGGCTCAGGTGCTTCTCTGCCTCTCTCTCCGTGTCAGCACTGGGACCTTTGGGTACCTCCTGCACAGAGCACACACGGCAGGTTTCTGTTTGGAGCTTCACCCCACTGTCGGTCAGGCTTCCCAGCTCTGGTGCTTTGGCTCCGGATTGCTCCATCTGGGAAACAAACCAACAGTGAAATCAAGGGGAGGTATCCCAGAGTACTTAGGCACCAAAACAGAGTCTTATCACCCCAAACTCTTCTTATCAGCCCAAACTCTTTGACCCTCTGATGTGTTCTGTGCTGTAGGCACATGAATATTCTGGCAGGCAATGTGCAGGTGGAAATGTTGGCCAGCCCTGGAGAAAACCCCTCCCTGTCCTCAGCTCCCAGGGGACACACGGTGCTCCCAGTGCTGCAGCTCAGGCAAGGCCCACAAGGGTACTGACAGGAACAAGTTTCAGAGCAGCAAGAAGAGCCCAAGCTATACAACAAGGTCATTTCCCACTGTCATCTGCCAGAGGAATGTCCTAGACACCATCCAGGATGTTGGGCTGAGCTGGAGATGAGGACACTATTCCAGGACTTCCTGAGGTGTAAGGGGTGTGAAGAAAAGGGGAATTAATGAATAATAATATACACAGAGAGTACAACAAGCTCCTGATTATGTCACCTAGTGAGAATTAAAGAAGGTCTTCATCTGTATTCCAACCAGTTCAAGAAAACTGGGAGATGGAGGAATGGAGCTCCAGAAACAAGAAGGGTACGGTAGGTGGGCCTTCATCAACCACCTCTTTCTCTCACTCTAACCAAGGGAGCCTCCCTGCATTTTGCAATGGAGCACAACCTTGTCCTTATGTACCAGGCAACTCTGAAAACATTGAAGGATCAGACCCCACTCACAGTGAGACACTGCAGTGTCGAGCTTCTCAATGACCCTTGGGCTCACACAAAAGCCAGCCAGGTCCTGATCTCATGTCTCATCTCACAGCTCAGATTCTCCTGCCCCATTTCCCTTTGCTGACAGCCAAGTGAAGAGACACATCTCAAGTGAGAAGAATGATTTGCATCCTGGGAGCACCTGTTTCACTACTCTCCACAAAGGAGGCAAAGCAACCACCACAAGTGCAGCCATCTACACCAGACATCTGAATGTCTGGAGGCAACAATGCTGGAAACAGGTGCAGCAAGAGGCTCACAGCAAACCAAGGAAATCTGGACTGGAACCAAATCCACCGGCTGAGACATTCTCACAGAAGCCTCATGGCACGCCTCGAACATCTGAAGCTGGGGCAAATCCACCAGGACATTCCTCATCGCTGGAAGTGCTCAAGGCCAGGCTGGATGGGGCTTGGAGCAGCCTGGCCTAGTGGAAGGTGTCCCTGTCACACACTAGATGATCTTTAACGTCCCTTTCAACCCCAACCATTCCACGATTCTATGAAATGTGGGTAAATGAATCCAGCAGTTGACCCAAGGTACTGTGAGCTGCAAATGACCAGGAGCTGATCACTGAAGTTTTGGACTCAACATCTCATTTCTTCTGGGTATTTAGCTGGCCTTTGGGCTTGGGCCCAACCAAGCTGCTGTTGCTTCAGCAAGTCTCAGAAGTCTCAGCCTAACTCTGAGCCTTCGCAAGGTCACACTGTCATGATTAATAAAGTTATGCTGAATTAACACTTTGAAGCACTCCCCTGAGTTCTGATGTCAAAGGTCAGAATGGAAAATAGATCCTTTTCCCTGATGCAACACATCCCACAGCAGGGGTGCCCACTTCCCTCTAGTCACAGAACAATCATTCACCTGTCTTATATGGCTCTCAGATATCCTCACCACTGTCCTGAAAGAGCTCTGAAAGCACTCACCCCCTGGGAACTGCAAATAGCCAGAGTCAGGACAGTTTGCCAGTTCTGCACCCATGGCTGCCTCACTGCCATCCACTGAGGTGCTCTACCACTGCCCTGTGCAAACCCACCAGGCTGGAGAAGGTCCTTTCAAGTCAGAGAGAACAGCAATGCCACACTAACATGGGAACATCCTTTTAACTCTGCAAATCCTTTCTTTCCTCACTCTGTTCCTCAGCTGCTAACAAACAGAATCAAGAGGTGAGCGGCATCTTCCAGGTACACAACAGCAGCCAAAACTCCCTGTTTGCCACCACTGGACGATGGCCCAGAGGCAACAGTGTGTCACAGAAAGATGCTCAGTGGCATCTTGTTCCACTCCCCAAAAAGGATCCACCGCTTTTCCCTGCACACCTGGCAGCGGGCAGGAGATGTAAGCACTCACCTGCACCTCTGTCCCTTCACCCGGCTGTTGCAATGCCGATTCCTGGGAAGGGCCAGGCTCCGTGCCCTGCCCTGGGAGCACTGTGGCAGCCTGCTGGGGAGGCACACTCAGGCATTTTTTGTCTCCCACAGTGTCCGACCCCTGTGGGGAAGTGCCTGGAGCCTGCACCAAGGAAGCACTGGGGGAGGGGAGGTGTGGTGGAGAAGAAGGGTTCTCTAGCAGTGGCTGCGCTGAGCCGACGGGGGTGGAGGAGGGATCAGTCAATTTGGCATCTGAGCTCGCAGCAGGAATTTTCTGTTGGAGCGGGAGTGCGGGCGTGTGCTGTGGGCTGCGGGCACGCAGCGAGGCCCTGGGGCCCCCCCGGGGCAGTCTGGAGGGGACAGTGGTGCAGACAGGGGAAGTGCAGTGGGAGGATCGCAGCAGCACCGAGGAAATCTGGGCTGGAATGGAATCCACGGACTCCCCATACTGAGACATCGTCCTCACAGAAACCTCGCGGCACACCTGGAACATCTGAAGCTGGGACAAGTCCACCAGGACACTCCCAGCTGTTGGAGAGGTAACTTCTATCACCTGTAAGCAGAAGAACAGGAAGGAATTATTTATTGTGCACAGCTCAGTCTTTCTGAGAAGAACAACTCCCAACCCAAAGTTAAGACAGACCCCAAAGCTCTGCAGAGCCACCGTGCAGAATTCCCACCCTTCTGCACAGCATCTGAGAAGAATGATCACTTAAAGAGAAATTTGAGAAATTGAATAGTCTACAAAATATGAGTATGTTCATTTCCACTCCAGATTTTAACTCTCCTTGTTTCCTAAGCTTTAAAGCACTTTTCCCTTTTTTTGGCTGCTCTTTTGACTACCTTCCCCAGATTCATCCTTTTTTTGACCTGTGAAGAGGAAAAAGCATTTCCACAACAAAAGAGCAATTATCCAACACAGCATCATTCTGTTTTGCACTGTGCTCCTTCAAACAACATCACGTGTGCACAAGACCATAGGACGCTTTTAATACAGAGCGTCCTTGGATGGTCTGTGGGCTGAACACCCCACTGAACCCTGGGGTGTTTGTATGTTAGAATCATGGAATGGTTTGCGTTGGAAGGGACCCTAAAAACCATCTCATTCTACTCCCTGCTATGGGCAGGGACCCCTTCCACTATCTCAGGGTGCTCCAAGCCCCGTCCAACCTGGCTTTGGCCACTTCGAGGAATGGGGCAGACACAGCTTCTCTGGGCACCCTGTGCCAGGGCCTCATCACCCTCGCAGAGAAGAATTCCTTCCCAATATCCCATCTAACCCTGCCCTCTGGCAGTGGGAAGTCATTCCCTGTGTCCTGTCACTCCAGGCCCTTGTCCCAAGTCCCTCTCCAGCTCTCCTGGTGCCCCTTTAGGCTCTGAAGGGGCTCTGAGCTCTCCCCAGAGCCTTGTCTTCTCCAGGTGAACATTCCCAGCTCTGCCAGCCTGTCTTCAGAGCAGAGGGGCTCCAGCAGCTCCCCATCCTTCTGATGTTGGGGGCCCCAGAACTGGAGGCAGCTCTGCAGGTGAGGTCTCACCTAAGCACAGCAGAGGGGCAGATTCATCCCCTCCCCTTCTGCCCACGCTGTGGGGATGCTAACTTTATGATGGATCACTACACCTCACGCCTCACATTCAAGAGAAAGCCCCAGGTGGTGGCTGTGTACTTGTCCTTGTGCTCTGTCCATGCCCCGGTGACTCACTATTTCCCGAAGGATCAGGCCAGTGCCTGGGCTGAGAAGAGGAGGCTGACTGTCCTGTTTTGCTGCTGAAGGGTCCTGCTTCAGAAGCACCTCCAGAATCTGGACAGATGTCTTGTGTGTTGTGCATCACACAGCCCAAGCAATGTCCCTTCTCTGATGTCACTCCTTTCCAGGCCAAGGACTGTCACTGCCTTCTCAGGACACCTTCCTGGATCCAGCTTTCCATGTTCTAAGGTCCGACACTTGGTGCTACCCCTGCAGCAGCCCCAGCCGCCCTGCACACCCAGTACCTTCTGTCCATCCGCGTACACGGCATATCCGGTGACCCGCACCCCGTTGGAGGATCCCTCGGCATCAATGGTGACAGGTAACCAGCTGATAATCAGGATACCCGGAGAGGGACCAGCTTCTACCTGGACATCCAAAGGAGCATCAGGTGTGCCTGTGAGAGACCAAACACAATTTCCTCTTGCTCATCGGGCTACAGCATAAAGCTCAACGCTGGTTAGAATCAAAGAGCAAACTCCCAACCAGACTCGCCCCCGCAGAACTGAACTACAACAGCCAGGCCAGTCCTGGGAAATGACCGACAGAACCAGAGGAAACACGGTGCTCTTGTTCTGTGAAAGCTTTAATGCACAGAGAACAGAACTTTGCAAAAGTAGCTGAGGCCATAATGCAGCAACCCTGGGAGCAAGGTCATGACAAACCATCTCTTCCCTGCCCAACCAGCTGCTCCAACCAGCAGAGAGGATGTCTTCCCAGAGCAAATGAAAGCAAAAGGGATAATCAAATTTTAAAATAAAGGAAGAAAAACATTAAGATGAAACAGTGCAGCGCCTCAGGCTTTGGGGACCTAATCAACCTTGTTTCCCTTTGCCGCATGGCTTCCCAGCAAAGAGCCAGCTGAGCACAGCCTCTCCATGTGCAGACGCCTCCAGTACCTGCTAGAGGGGTAGTGAAGTGTATCACGGCTGAGTCCGGCTCCTGCCCCTCGGGCACCTCTTCCCAAGCAGTTTTCACGGGCCGGGCCTCCAGCTTGGCCACATACTGGGTGCTGGGCTGCAGGTTGCGGAAGGTGTACCAGTACACGCCAGGCTTGGTCACATCACACTCCTGCCCATTGAGGTACACCCCGTGGCTGTAGTTGCTGTTGCAGGGAAGCCACGTGACCTCTGCTGACGTGGCTGTGACACTTCTGACTTTCAGCACTGTCGGTGCCACGCCAAAATTCTGTCCCACAAAGAAAGTGCAGCGCAGCTTATCAGAGCTGCCGTGCTCCGTTACCGTCTGCACAGACACGCGATAAGCCCTGCTGTTTAAGTCCAGCTTTTCTATCACTGCTTTAGTCTGAAGGCCACTCTTCACATTCTGACGTAGCTCTTCATCCACATAAATGTTGTAGCTTTGTATGTCTGGGCAGCCAGCTGGCAAAAGAGGTGGTTCCCAGCCTACAACTATGCTTCTGGCAAGCTGCTTGATCAGAGTCAGTTTTCTTGGGTAAGGCACTGCTGTGTGACTAATGGGTTCCTCCTGGTCTCCTTCTGCTCTACTGGCCAGCGGACTGACGCTACTCTCTTCAATGGAGAACTCACTCTTATCTCCACTGCTGGTGCTTGCACTGACCAAACTTTTCTCCTGGTAGGAGCCATGGGTGAGATCATGCAGCTCCGGAGGCAGAAACGTCATGAGGTCATCATCTGAAACTCGCTCAACAAAATTGGAGGGGACCAGCCCTCGCCGGCCATCCATCAGCTCCCCTAAACAAAAAACAGGACACCTGTTACCACTGCTCCTGCCACTGAGCCTTCCAACTCAGCTGTGGACAACATCTATGCCAGGCTACAACTGCTCTGCAGTCAGGAGTAGAAAAAACCTCAGGGATGTTACTCCTGGCAATGTTTCCTGATTTCCCCAGGTCTCCCTTGTTAGGTCCCAACGGACACAGTGAGGAGACTCACTGCTCCACATATTTCAGAGCCAACTAAGTAAAAAGTTGGGTTGTGTAATTAGCTAAAGAGTTTCTCCTTCTTCATTATCCCATTCTTCCTCATCACAGCTCTTTCACTAACTTTTTCGGCCTTCCCGAACTATGCAGATGGATGATTTTATGTCTTCTCCCAGCCATAGAGATTTGGGGTTTGCACGACTTCCTCAAGAAAGTCCATCTTTCCAGCTCTGTATTTAGCTCTGGCCTTCCTTTTAGCTCCCTCCTTTCTCAAGTTAACTCCTGTACTAAAGGTGTCCCAAAAAGACTTGTAGGGACAACAGATACACAGCACTTGGTCTGTGCAGACCCATCACACCACGAATGAGCAGCTGCACTGTCTTCCCCCTTCCAAACCCTACCTACAGCAAATCAACTGAAAGCAGGGAAAGCAGAAAAGATTAGTAAAGAATAACCTTTTTTATTCTTTAAACAATAAATAAACAAATAAATGATAAGCTTGGGAACAGAAAAAAAGAAAAATGAGCCAGAGCAGTCACAGAGCAAGCAGTGCAACACACATGCATTTGTCTCAGCTCTTGCAAAGCACCTCAGGAAATCAGGAACCATCACCCCTTAAGCAAGTGGCTCCACAAAGAAACCTCAGCATAAATTTACAGCCCACAAATCTTGGTTTTGATTCCATCCACCTCTTAATCAAACAGGATCATGTTTGCAAAGGGGCCAAAACAGAAACACTGAGTCACTGCAGCAAGGGTCACAACTGTAGTTTGGGTTGATTATTGTATCCCCTCTCTGCCAAAAGAGCGTGAGGCAATGGAGCCCATCACCTGCTGCAGTTCCTGGCTCACTACAGTCACTGGAAAGAGGGAAACAGCCCATCTGCAGAAGAGGCTGAACATGTTCCTCTCCATGGTGAGGGAGGAACCATAGGGGGATTGAAACCATAGGGCATGAAACCTGGAACTTGCTGAAAGCAGCAGCAAAATTTCCACTGAAATCACTAGACCAGGATTGCACGTCTGAGACTTAATTTAATCATAACATAAATAAAGCCTTTTCCAACAGAATGTGCTCTTCCTTCTAACAAAGTAACTTTGGGCAGAAAACCTTTACCTTGAGCTTTCAAGATTAACTAAATTCCTCTCTCATTTTCTAGAGAGAGATCAACTCTCCACAGCAGTTCAGTCACATTTCATTTTACTAAAACACACCTTCAAAGAAGCCATCTTCATCCATGTCTCCATAGATGTAAATATATTCCCCAGCAGTCAGCGGAAGCTCTGCCTCTGGATTTTCATTAGGTCCATCAAAAGGATTGTAGCTGAAATATTTATAATTGAAAGACTTAATTTGCATAGGAACCTTCCCAGCAACTCACTCCAGCTGTGATGTTGATAAGCTTTCAATTCACTGAGAATGCATCCACTTTGGCAAGCAGCAAATTCCAGAGACAAAGGACAAGACTTTCGTTTACATACAAAAATATTTAATAACAGATAATTTCTGAGGAGCAGAACAGATGACTTGTGACATCCAAAGGAACAGGGATATGAGGATGTTGAGGGGAGCATCTCTCTCTCCGAGGACAGGCTGAGGGAGCTAGGCCTATTCAGCCCAGAGAAGAGTCAACAGAAAGGCAATTTTATCAATGCACAGGTATATTTAGGGTGGGTGTCAAGAGGAGGGGGCCAGACACTTTCCACTGGTGCCCAGCAACAGGACAAGGGGCAATGGGCACAAACAAACAGGACATTCCACCTGAATCTGAGGAAAAACTTCTTTACTTTGAGGTTGAGCAAGCACTGGAAGAGGCTGCACAGAGAGGCTGTGGTGTCGCCTCCTGCTCTAGCCCCACATTTTACACAGCACTCCAAAAACCTCACTAGCAAGAAAATTAGAAATACATTGGTGATATGGCTTGGACTCCAGGCAGCTCTAACCGGCCTACCCAGGGATGCTCAAACTAATCAGAGGGTGTCATTTCACAGGAACATGCCTCATGAAGAACGTTTATCTTTACAAACACCTACCACCAATCCCTGCTCTTTACCCCTCAGAAGGGTTTTAATCGTGCCAAAGCAATGTTTACCTCTCTGTGATCTGAGACCTTATGGGCCCAAGACTGACATGATGACGCAGACCACATTTGATGTGCTCCTCACAAGCATGGAATCATCCCAGTTCTCTTCCTCCCAACTCCCAATGCAAAAGCTGAAGGACTGGCAATACACTGAAGTGTAGCGATTTGGGCTTGACCATGATGGCTTCAGTGAATGGCAACAGTTATCAAAAAAATCTGGGTTTATTCTGTGCTCTTTTTTTTTGTCCTTTAAAAATCAGAGCTAGAAAAATTTTGGCCAAAAATTCCACGAATTCTAAGCTGAAATTTTCTTAATTGTTGGAATAAGATTTCTTGGAGAAAATTTCTTGCACTATTCTGAAAAAACCAGACAATTCAATGAATATGTCAAGTCGAACTAATTTTCAACAGAGAAAAATACTGGAAGTTTCACACAGCTGTTCACTGAACAGCTACTGAGCTTAACCTGCTTTTGTTGAGCTAAGCCTGGATTGTACAGGAAGTAACAGGTCTCAAATCATGAAATGGTTTGAGCTGGAAGGGACCATAAGGATAATCCCATTCCACCCCTTGCCATGGGCAGGGACCCCTTCCACTATCCCAGGCTGCTCCAAGCCCCGTCCAGCCTGGCCTTGGGCACT
Source organism: Dryoscopus gambensis (assembly GCA_013389985.1). Lineage (NCBI taxonomy): Eukaryota > Metazoa > Chordata > Aves > Passeriformes > Malaconotidae > Dryoscopus > Dryoscopus gambensis. The sequence continues at coordinate 147,157 of WEIT01006231.1, read as the reverse complement.
GCCAGGGATCCAGGGGCAGCCCCAGCTGCTCTGGGCACCCTGTGCCAGGGCCTGCCCACCCTCCCAGGGAACAATTCGTTCCCAATATCCCATCCATCCCTGCTCTGTGGCAGTGGGAAGCCATTCCCCCTTTGTCACTCCAGGTCCTTGTCCCAAGTCCCTCTCCACCTCTCCTGGAGCCCTTTAGGCATTGGAAGGAGGTCTAAGGTCTCTCCAGAGCCTTCTCTTCTTCAGGCTAGACACCCCCAGCTCTCCCAGCATGAAAATCCCATGGAGAAATAAGGTAAAAGGTCTAACCTATTATTATCCACTCCTAACAGTGGTGAATCCAGAGAAGAGTGTGAACTAGGGAACTATGGATAACCTGTGTAACTCACGGAGCACAAGCAATGATCACTCAGTACCTGTATCGAGCTAAGAACACCTGGAGCTTTGCAGGGCCTTGGCTGCCTGGCTCTGGCATGAGGGAGATGCTGTCAACATCCAGTTCTTCCATTTCACTTGCAGTGTCCACCTAAAAATGTTGAAGATAAGGATCTGAGTAAAGGAACACTCAAAGTGTTTGTACACATGATGAACACATCCTCTAACCTCATGGCTGCTGTCAGTCTGGCCCTGGGCTAAAGACCATCTGTAAGAATGACTTTTTAGGTGAGGAAGTAGTAATAACAGGCAACAGCCACAAGCTGGTGCTTCAGGGTTTCCAGTCAGACATTAGGAAAACCTCCTTGCCCAGGTGGGTGATGCAGCCTTGGGAACAGTTCCCAGAGCTGGGGGATCTCCACTCTTGAAGAACCTGTAGCCTCAGCTCAGCAAAGCCACGGCCACACTAATCTAGAGCTGGTGACTGTCCCACTGGAGCAGGAGATTGGACTAGAGGCTCTGGAGACCTCTTCCACCCCACACATCCATAGTTCAATATGTTGATTTCTTGCTACCTCTAAATGGTAACTGTGCCTGTGCGCAACACAGATGTGAACCTGAACAAAGGAGCTCTGCTGGCTGTTGAGGTCTTTAACTGCTTCTGTCCTCTCCAACACCTGTATATTTTCTGTACGATGTCTGTGTACGACAGAGCTTTGATTGGAACTTTTGGTTTTAGCCGGCTCTGCTAACAGCATATGCTGAATGAAAAAGTACAGGAGTCAGGGCAGGAAGCCCTGCTTCCTGTTACAGCCTCTCCCTCTCTAGCCAGCAGCTCCTTCTGCACTTCCTAAGCTGGAGGTGGCATCCTCAAGGCATTCGGTGCCTAATGGCAAAGCACCTCTGAGAAATTTCTCTCAGCTTCTTTGATCCTGGTGAAACTTGGGGATTTTACATCCAGTGGCAATGAGTTGTATAATGCAATCCTTCTCGGGGCAATGCACTCCCTGAGGTTTGTCTGAAATTGTGCCACTGAACCAATTCAAGTTGCCTTTTTAAAGCAGACCTCAAGGCAAACGCATTTTTGATGAAGACCCACTGCAGGCACCAGAACACAAAGTATTCTTCCTAATACAATGAAGTGCCAGAGTTAATCTCAGAAAGAGTTCAGAGCAACTTTTCAAGGTACTGTACTCCTTGTAATGCAATTCTGCCCCGTGTCCTTGGAGAACAAACACCTCTAACACCCAGATGGAGTGGCTTAGCCTGGAATGTTCCCACAACTATGTGCTGTAAGCCAAACACTCCAGACGCTGGCTCTTTTCCAAGGATCCCACACTGATCTCTGCAGGCATCTATCTCTCCAGGGAGGCATGGTGGCTTCCAAGCGTTCTCTTGAACCAAAAAGTAGGCATTTTTCCTGCTATAGACTTGCTAACAGTTCCATACCTGTTCTTCCTCAGGTGTGACCTTCACTTTGTCTCTGAACGTGGCACTTCCCTGAGCTCTTACACAGTGAGAGGCTCTGCCTGGCACTGCAGCAGCCCTTTGTTGTGGGTGTCCTGACCTGGGCACCTCAGCACTTCAGTGGCTTCAGTGCTCAGGAAACCCCAGAAGAGCAAAAGGTGCCCCTCAGGCCACCACATCCAGCCCTGCTCACAGCACTCTCTGCCCTAAACTGTCCCCTCAAATGATGCATAGGAGAGAGCATCAACCCCAGCTCAAGTGAACCCCACATCACCACGAAAGGGCTCCTGGGGAGGAGAAGCAACAACCATCAAGGAGATCTTGGTGACACAAACATGCAAAGTCTGTTAGTTCCATCCATCTTAGCACAAACTCGGCATCTTCTCATTGTTTCTTTCACTAAGTAAAATCTTAGTAACTAAAAGCACTAGACAAGAAGTTTGAGTTCCTCATCCACAGCTCAAGGCCAAAAATAGTCTGGACACAGTTTCTCCCCATGCTAAAAATTCCAGTTTGTAGCCTTTATGTGTTTTAGTGGCAGCTGAGATGCCACGAGGAAGCTTAGCAAGAGCCATCTCACACTTCCCATCCCACTCCTTCTCCAAGCTCCCAGGCGCTGTCTAACCAGTTGTTTCCATCATGGAGCACAGCAATATATTCAAATGAGCATTACAGACATGGCATCCAAGGTAACTTCAGTATTTTCCTACAGCTTGTCTCTTGTTTTTCCCATTTTCTTTAGGCAGCCAGAAGGGAATGAATGCAACCTTACTGGTGAATGCATGTGACCTTACTGGGGAATGAATGCAACTTTACTGGTGCTCTCAGCATTGTATTTACTCCCTTCTGGCTGGAAAGCACAGGCGGCAGAGGGGACTGCCATACTGACCTCTGGAGTTGGACAGGATTTTGGGCTGTTCTGCATGGATTCTGATTTTGAAGAGCTGGACTGGGATTCCCCTTTCTTGGATTGTTTCTGAGCACTGGTGGGAGCAGCTGGGAAGCCCACAGTGGTGTCTGGCCCCCGCTGCGATGGCTGCAGCACATCACTCCCTTCATTGTGAATCTTCTTCGTGCTTGGATGGGGGAGCAGCCCAGGAACAGCTGATTCTGCAATAAAATCAGCCGTGCATTAGTTATAGACACAGGCAGGATACAGGACCAGCAATGAGTGTCCCAGGGAGCAGCCCAAGTCTCTACAAATGTGCCTCGTTCAACAGACTGGACACCTGTGCTCTCCCTGGCCACAGAAATGCCAAGTTCTCTTTACAAAATGAACCAAAAGTATTTGCAATAAGGACAGAGATGCCAAAATGACACTAAACATTTGCATTATCTCCTTTAGCCCTTCTCATTTATATAAATACCAACTCATTTATCAAAGCCCTCTCAGGCACATCCAGCAATTACCCGTCTCCCAGCGGGGCTGTGGGGCAGAGCTGCACAGAGCAAGGGGCAGCTCTGAGGTCACCAGAGTGGAGGTCAGAAGGTCAATTTTTCCTGTTTGAAGCCGGAATTGTTGGAGTTCCTGCGACAGGAGGCTGAACTGCTCTGTTTGACTGCGACACTGGTCTTCCAGATCCTTCACCCGGGCCTGCCAGGAGAGAACACGGTGAGGAACAAACCCCTGTTGAAACACTGAGGTTCCAAACAGGATTTGCCTTTGCTGCACCTTTTCCCAGACTCCAAGGAGCTAAAGGATGCTTTTAAATGCCCTGCCTAGGAACAGTCATTGGAAACTGGCAGTTTCACACTTCTACTTATCTTAGAAAAGCTGAGGCTCATCATCTCTGAGGAAACTGACTGCAAACTCCATTAGGACTTATCCCTAAAATGCTGGGTTTGAACTTCAGTATCCTCTCCCAGCCCTCCACAAGACCAGATGAGGTAAGTCAGAGATAAATAAGCCTTAAAAAGATTCAAAAGGCTTTGCATGGTTTTTGCACCACTAAAATCATGTCTCCAAAAGGAATTGCTCTCCCAATCTTGTCTATCACTCCAGAGGCTCCAGCAAGCTCCTAAACCCTTAACCTGACCTCCCCACCATTCCAGGCAGGTCTACCAATTGTCCCTCCAGACCTTGGCTCCTCCAGGCACTAGGAAGGGCCGAGAGCTCATGGGGTCATGTTGCAGAACTCTCCTTTGAAGTGTGAAGCCCACACACTTCCCCCCCTGGTCCTACAGGGATGATTTACTCCAGGCAAATGCATGCTCAGGACAAGAAAGCCACGCCTCAGCAAGACGAGGTTCCAAGGAGCCTTGGGAAATACTATGGAGAGGGAAGGACACATTCCTGCTAGAGAACCATTTGTATTTTCCCATATTCTCTTTTTACCATCTCTAGAACTTCCCCTTACAAAATATTGCTGATTCCTGGCTGTCTTTACACATCCTCACATTCCCCCAGGTTGTAGGCAGATCAATTCCCAAGTGATTGCAACTGCTCCTTTCCCTCCTCTCACTGTTTTTTGTAGGTAAGATGCACCAAAACATATGACTGTGCTTCATTCTTAAAAATTTTCCACTCTACAAAATGTATTTGAAGGGTTTTTTCTCCTTCCAACTCAAAAAATAAATGATGCCTTGAAATATTACATGAGACAGAGAATCTGGGTTTTTAAGCAGCTCTAAGAAAGCTCTCTCTGTGGTCTCAGAGTAACACAAAACCTTTGTAGCCACTCCCTAAGGATTTAGGAGGGTCATGCATTTTTATTTCACTGTGACATATCTGTTTTAAGCGTTTCAGTTTATTACTTATTCCGTCCACAAGTCCAAAGGTGTTCTCATGCTCTAAGGAAAGCCTGGAGAAGTGTCTCAAGTTTGGCAAGAACTGTCTCTGAACTGAAATCAGATGCCAGGAGGAACTTCCAGACGTGTCTGTGTTATCCACTTGCTCAGAGCCAACGCCTTGTTTACTAAGTCACGTTGCACAGGATTCCTCTGCCATTATGAGTGTTTGAATTTACTCACAGTTTGGATTTTTCACATAATACTTCTTCCCTACACGTTACATCTTGAAAGAGAAAAGAAACTCTCAACAGTAAGAACAGTTGCACTGGATCAAAGGAGGGCTTCTTTAAGTCCAGCATCCATCCCTGATCCCACCTTGGGACACAGCCTACAACAACAGACAGGTACAGAACGACTGCAGGACCAGAGGGGAGTTTCCTGTCTTCTCTGAAGACATGAGCCAGCAGATGCATCTGGATATTGTGTTTAATAGCATCATAATAGTACCTTGTCCTGTAAATTCATAAACCACAGTTTAAATCCATTTACACTGGTGGCCAAGCCAATAGCCTGGATAATTCACAGTTTAATTCTAAGACACCTAATGAGTCAGGTGTCTTTTAAATCTGTTATTCCAAACAACATACAAACATCCCTTAAGTACTACTGCCACATCATACACAACATGTACTTCTAGCAGCTACTTGCAGGATCGCAGACAGCTGGGAAGCAGCAGCTTTCCAGGGCAGTGCTGGGAGGCAGGAGGATAAGGAAGAAGAGGCCCAAGGACATGGCCAGGAGGTTCAGGGAACCAGCAGGAATCAAGCTCCAGACACAGAGAAGATTTCTGTGTCTATGCCCAACTAAAAATGGGGAGAAAGAGGAGTCTCCCACAACTGGGACTGGATTTCCAGAAGAGGCTGCAAGAGCAGGAGCAGAACTTGGTGGGGTCAGTATAACCACCAATTCAGGAACTGATTCTCCACACCCAACCACCACCAGCTCAGCCCCATCCTCTAAGACACTCTCCTTCTTGGCTGGTCCGTTTCCCTTCTCCAGCTTATGCTCTCCATTCAGATGTCCCTTGTTCCCTTCCTCCATATCTTCTGCTATGACCCTTTGAGATCAGAGAACCCCCATTTTGCTAGAAGAGAATTCTACAGGCGTGCAGTCCAAGCTCTTGTGAAAAGCAGGGTTGATGCCAAAGGAATTAAAGGAACATCCATAAGACTACCTCAATGTGGGTACCACTTTTACAGGATGCGGGCACAGCCCAAGAAAGTCCTTTCCTGAGAATACCCAACACCTTACTGCTTTTTGACCAGGCTTGCGGTTGGCATTTTTTAAAAAAATCCCCTACTTCCAACCCTGCACCTCCCGCACGAGCAGGGAATTCCGAGCCCACCACTGGGCATGTTTAATCGTTGCTCTCTCTTCTCCATGTGCCTTTGCACTGTGAGTGTTACCTGCATTTCATTTCCCCATTCCTCCTGAGATCTCTGCCAGATTGGAAGGTTTTAAAGCAGTTTTCTAGCAGCTGCAAACCCCAGCAGTTCTATACTAGCCTTCTTTCCAAACCACCTGTGAACAGGCCAGCTAGCACAGCTCCCAGACTGGAACTTCATTAGTTACGGCCTCTTCTGGGAAAACTATTATCCACAATCTCTGCTTCCCATCTTCCACCCAATTACAAAGCCAGCAGGACCCGTCCTCTTCTCCAGGACACTCATTTGCAACAGTGTCACCACTGTCTTTGGGGTTTGAAGGAAACACTTCACTCTTGGACTGCAAGTACTTCCCAAAAGACACTTATTTGTGGAGAAGGAGCACAGTTGGACAATTCTAAAAATCTGGAAGTGTCAAAAAGTAAGCTCCTAATTCTAACTGGTCAAGAAAGCAAGGGACTTAAAGAGAAAAGCAGCCGCTCCATCAAACTCGTAGTGGGAGCTCCTTTAATTACATTTATTTCTTGGCAGTAACACTCTTGCAATCTTTTCCAGAGTATAGTTAAAACAAGAATATCAAGCAACTGTCAAAGTCAGAACAGAGGGAAAAATGTCCTGTTTGACAGGATTAGAGCAGTACCTGCATGGAATCCAAAGTACTCTGGGAGCAAGAAGAAAAGCAAAAAGACATATCAAACCACATCAGCAGTTACACTACGACACTGCCAAAGATAACCCAACCCTCAGTCTGAATGAAATTGTTTTCTCACCAACTTATTGTGTCTGCCTTCCTCCACACTGAGATTCCCACCTCATTCCCAGACACATCTGCTTGCTAAACAAAAGCCAAATCCCACACACCAAATGCATGAATAAGATAACCAGGCACTTCTTGAGGGCCTCCGAATCACAGTGTGTTTTGAGATAAATGACAATATGCTTAGAGCGGCTGCTAAATTTCAAGCCCCCTTTCCCCAGCACATTGCACCCACCCAAAAATCAATGGAATGGACAGTTTGTGCCCAGACCTTTCCCCAGGTCTGAGACCATGGAGTGCTGGGAATCAAAGCACAGCTCAGAACGTGGCTGTGACAGGATCTGAAGCAGCTGACAGCCTGCTCAGTCCTGCATCCGGCTCCTAGGTCAGGGAAAACAAGCAAAGTTGAGCTCTGGTCACCTCATTTCCCAACAAAACTGGATTCCCAGAAGGAGGCTATCTCCTTTTGCATTTATGCAGTGCCAAAGGCAGTTGGAATCTTGTCTCATGTACTTTGGAACCACTGAACTCCCTCATTCCCATGACCATAGCCCTCAAGCTTTTCTTCCTAAGCTGAGAGAGTGCTTCTCTCCATGGCATTCCTGCACACACCTCATTCCATACTCTCCTCACCCCTGTAACTACCTTGTCTCAGAACTACAGAACACCTGAGGCTGAAGGAGATCACCTGGAACACTGGGATCACCTAATCCAAGCCCTCAGCTCAGAGCAGGGTTGGCTGCCGAGAGCTCTGTCCAGTTCTGAACATTTTCAAGGAGGGAGACTCCACTTACGACAATCATGGGACGGAACTCTTCGAACAGGAAAATGGACTACACTCATTCTTCATTAATATCACATCAAAAAGCAATTCAAGCACATATAAAAATGACAATACATAGCACAGGCATCTCAAACCCCCTAATTATGCTGTACAGTGATGTTCTGGAATGACTGTGATTATAGTTAAGGAATCTAAATGACTGCTGCTCTGCATTAAACCGGCTTTTAATGACAATTCCTCTTTATTTGGTCTACTTTATAAAATTTAGGGTCGGGTTGAATGGGGCTCTGAGAAACCTGGTCTAGTGGAAGGTGTCCCTGCCTATAGCAGGAGGTGGAACTGGATCAACTTTAAGGTCCCTTCCAACCCAAACTATTCCATGATTTTGTGATCTCTGTACCAGTACATGAAAGCAAGAATATTTAACTGATAAGGCCCTTGCCAAAGAACACGACCAGCCCCTCAAACACAGAACAAGAGAACTGTCGGTTTCTTCCTTTGCACAGGGAGATGTCTGCTTTTAAGCCTAAATGGCTTCTCCAACCCTTCAGTGAGTTAGTTCAGAAAATGTTTGGCAAACATCATAGNTCGGTTTCTTCCTTTGCACAGGGAGATGTCTGCTTTAAGCCTAAATGGCTTCTCCAACCCTTCAGTGAGTTAGTTCAGAAAATGTTTGGCAAACATCATAGAATCATCAAATCTCAGAATGGTTTGGACAGGAAGGGACCTTAAAGCTCATCTTCTTCCATGGGCAGAGACACCTTTCACCTTTCACTAGGTTGCTCCAATGGCCTTGAAAAAGAACACAGCAACCCTCACTCCCCCTAAACACTGCTCAGAACCCAGCTAAACACCAGCTGATGCAGAGCAGCACCTGTATCAGCTGATCCCATCTCTGCAGCCAAAAGCAGAGATCCCCAAAGATATAATGTCACATCCCCCAATACTCACCTAGCCTGCAACATTTCAATCCTGTTCAGCAGGAGCCCACCACTCTTGGGCTCCACAGCTCAGACCCTGGCCAGGCTCCCTCCAAAGCTGGTGCTATTTGCAGTCATGCAGCAATCTCCTCCATCAAGGACACTTCCCATCTGCATCAACAATCCTGGGCTCCCAAAAACCACAGAGCTGCACAGCAGTGGGCACAGGGAGTTCACTCTGACATCCCTGTTTGTCACCACTGGAGACAGGAGCATAGCCCCAAGAGATCTGTCTGGGGTGTACAGTAAGGCCTTCTGCTCATCTCAGATGTTTCAGTGCTCAGAAAACCTCTGAGAGAGCTGAAGATGCTCCCCTTGCCACCACACTCAACTCAATCCTCTGGCAGTCACTAAATTGCCACATCAAGTTCCAGGGTTTGGTGCTGTGCCTTTGCAGCTCCAGGAACCCAAGGTTTTCTCCAAAGTCAGCCTGACAGACACTGAGCTGATGCCGATCAACCCCAAAAAAGTGCTCAGCATATCTGGCAGTCTGCATAGGTACACTGTCAGCCACCAGGCAAAGCACATTCCCTGGGCATGTCAGAGCAAATGGGACAAGGGAGCTGCCTCAAGCTCCACCACTCCTTAGGCTCAGGTTTTCCTATTTTTCGCTAACAATTTTTCCTGTTCTTCCCTAATAAAACAAATAGAGCACACATACACAAGAGAAATTTTAAATCCCATGGACACAATTATTCTCCTTTCACGTGATGCTGGAAAATGGAGCAGGCAGATCTGAGTTTGATTACTTAATGCATCCCTAAAAGAGTTTTTGGGCATGATCTGAATGAAGTAACCAATCTAAGGACTGAGCAGGCCAGGATTTAATTCCCCAAACTTTGACCCATATATTACTTTCTCTGCAGCAACATATTGCATCCAATCAAGACACTACAGCACTTTGCACAAGAACCAACAAAATCCAGGGCATCAAACCAAATCTGGCGCCACTAATACCTCTTGTTTCTTTCTGTCTTACCTCTAGAAGCTGTACTGCTCCCTCATGCTCCCTTCTTGCCTCTGCCTGTGCCTAAAGAAAAATAAGGAAGGGAGTAAACCAGAAAGAAGCCATCCTGAGTTCACTTCTACTGTCATCCTACCTTGGTAGTCCATTGTAGACTGGAGCACAGGTCTGGTGAGGAGCGGCTGAGGGAGCTGGGAAAGGGGCTCGGCCTGGAGAAAAGGAGGCTCAGGGGGGTTCTGGCTCTCCACAATTCCCTGGCAGGAGAGTGCAGCCAGAGGAGGGCTCAGGCTCTGCTCCTAGGGAACAAGGGACAGGACAAGGGGAAACAGCCTAAAGCTGTGCAAGGGGAGGGTCGGGTTGAATATTGGGAAAATTTCTTCACAGTCCCTGGCACAGACTGCCCAGCACAGTGGTGGAGTCACCACCCCTGGGGTGGTTTAACAGCCCTTGTGGATGTGGCACTTGGGGACATGGGTCAGTGGTGGCCTTGCAGCGCTGGGGGACCGGATGGACTCAATTATCTTAGAGGGCTTTTCCAACCTTAATGATTCCATAATTTCATTATTTAAACCACTGTACAGTCTGAAAACATCTCTGGGCTCTGGACACACAGCAGTGAGAGGTCAGAACTGACATTCACAAGCAAAGCCCTTTACTTTGCTCAGGTGCCAGAGTCCACCTGGACTCAGACACTCTTACCCTGTAAAGTCGCATCTGCTTCCTCCATGCACACCTCCAAAGGAAACAGGGTGCAGGAGTCCATTCAGAGAGGAAAACATCCCCCTGTCACACCCCACATACCTGCTGCAACCGCCGGACCTCCTCCTGCTTCTCCTGCAGCACTAGCAGTGCTTCCTTGTGCTCCACTTCCAGCTGCTGCCTCCGCTCAGCCACATTTCTCATGTGCTGCAAGACAAGGCACACACTGCTGAGGGGTGACACTACTGAAAAACCCTGTCCTGTGTTCTACCAAGGGCCACAAAGCCAAACCAGGGCCTGTATTTCGTGTCATCATCGCACAAAGAAAGAGATTCCCATCACAAGACAGAGCAACACAGTCACAGAAAACCCTCAAATCAGCGATGGCCACCTTATTTCCCACACAAAGGCCTGAAGCAGCCTTTCCAAAGCACCCCTGTCCACTTTGGAGCCATGTTCCAGGATCCTGCAGAAGCAGAATTCCCAGTGGAAGCACAGAGACAAAAGAATGGTCAAAACAGGCAAAGAGACAACACGTGCCATCCAAAGGCAGCAGTAGGTGTTTGGACAGTCCTTCCATGTGGGTCCTACTGACCTTCAGCACCTGCTCTAGATTCTCCAGTTTGGTTTGGAGTCCTTGATTCGTCTGAATTACTGAATCCCGTTCCTTAGTCACCAAAACAACCTGCAGTTTCAGGTCAGCATTCTCAGATTCAACCTGAAGAGAAAGGATTTTCAGTAAGCACAAGCAGCCTTAGGTGTTCCTTGTATAAATAACAGAGACTGGCTTACTTCCATGCTTTCTGCTGAAAATGATACCAAAATCAGGAACCTCTGCTGCCTCTGGTTTTCACTTAAAATAAATAAATGAGCATTTGTATCAGGCCTCAGTGTGTAACACTTTATTTGCACACGGCTTCTCTCCCTAGATTCATCTCCCCTCCCCGTTTGCAAGGAGGAAGAGACAGGGATAGGAACAGGCCACATAATGAAGAGATAAAAAAACAAGCACAAAGGTCTGTAAGCATTTTTAATCCTACATGGTAGGATTAAACAAAGACAACAGGACAGAAAATTCAGTAGCCTGCTGAAATCATCTTTGCCTTCTCCACTTACCACAAGGAATTTTTGGTTCCAGGGTGCACTATGGCTTGACAACTACCAGCAACGCAAGCAAAGTCAAACATTTCCACTTACAGCAGTTACTAAACATGTAGGAAGCCTTAGGCTTGGTGGCAAATTGACACATGGGACTGACAAATTACTTTCTAGCTCTTGGGCATTACATTTGTCCAGAGAAGAAGCTGGGAACAGAAGCCCAGATCAGCACACGATCATTACTGAGCTGGAAACTTGAGAACAGCATGTTCTTCTCAGTAGTTTTGCAGAAGCCAATGCTGCCAACCTGACAAAGACACTGCTTTTACCTGTCCTGCCCACCCAGCCTTCTCACTCAGTTGCAAGTTCTCTTCGGCCAGTCGTGCATTTTCACTCTGCACCTCCTGCAGCTGGATCTCCTGTCCAGAAAGAGCAGGAATTACTACACCAAGGCCCTCCACCTAAATGCCCCAGATTATCCCGCAAAGCAGCTCCACTGCTCCTGTTTCCTGATGGTGCAGGATGCTGGTGGGATGCTGCTCAAGGGGTGGGAGGCAACAGTGAGCAGCACTGCTCAAACAGAACCCAGCCCTGGGCCAGACGATGGGGTTGGACCTGGATGACCTTTAAGGTCCCTTCCAATGCAAACCAGTCTGTGATCTCCTAAGCAAAGCAAAGCAGAAACAGAAGGGAGAAATCCAGATGCTCTGCTATCACCTGCAAAACCTCCTTGGAATTAAACAGGATTTCAGCTAGCAAGTAAGAAGCACAAGAAAATAACAGCGGGATGGTGGTATTACCATCTCGATACCTGTCTGGAGTGCCTGTGAAAATGGTTAAGTATCTCCCCAAACTAGCAAAAGCCCACAGAATTTCATCCAGTGATTTATGCAGCTGTATTCACCCCACAGGTAGCTGAAAGACTACATAAACAACCCTAGCTTTAAGGGCTGGAGCCCCAAATTTGTGACACTGTTCAAATAAACAGAAACACTGGTGATTCCTTATTAAGATGAACTGAAGAGAATCCAAGAGAGGCACAAAACAACTTAGCTCCTCTTCTCCCATTATGCTCCTAACAGTAGGCAACAAGAACACTTACTAGTTCTTTGCATCTTTTGTGCTTTTTCCTCACTTCGTGCTCAAGGTTTTCACATTTTTTGCGCTTTTTCTTGAGTTCAACTTCCTGCACAAAACAAGCAGAAGTAGATCAGCAAGCCCACACTCTTACAATGCATATGAAATTCAGGCCCAGCCTCTCAGACCCAGGGCTGTATTAGTTATTTTTATTTTCTTATGAAAATCTCTTTGTGACAAGCTTAAACAATGTAGAAACCAAGGGAGATTTTTCTGAAAGTCAGGAAAATCAAAAAATAAAACAACTATTCCTCTCTTCTGCAAGCCTCCAATCTGGAAACAGTTCTGCTCCCATGTCCACGGACTGTTCCTACTTACACAGAACAGTAGAGAGGACAAGGTATGGGGGACAAAACAACGGAGCTGTTTAAAATTTTCATCTTTAAACATCAGCTGTGCTATTTTAGCTCCTATTCCAATTCCAGTGACACCTAACAGAGCACAGACATCCTTTTTATCCGCAGCTACTCACTACCCCTCAGACAGACAGGAGCTGCTAAACCTCCCTGTGAACTGTCTTAATTTGCTGAAATAATTCACAAGGGACACATTCCTCTTCCACTTCTGTCCCCAGTTCAAATACGTCTAAATCAAACACAGCACAGAACCTACTGGCATGTGCCCCTCTCATTTGGGTGTGACACATTCCCCTGACGGCCCAGCAGCTGGAGCTGCCAGCCAGAAACACTCTGCATGCAGATGGCCAGTGTTTTCCTACCGATTCCCTGAGCTTCCCGTTTTTGCAGAGCAGCTGCACCTAAAAAGACTTTAATCCCCAAAATCTCTACCTGGACTGCACATGTGAAACCCCCAAGAAAAATGAAAAAGTAGAGCACTCCTTCCCCCAAACCAGGTTCACAACTCACCAGCTGCTCTATCTGTTTGCTGCTCTCCTGGTTTGTCACTGCATTTTTGGGAGGGAAATTTTCATGTCCTTCAGAGGCAGGTCCCAGTGGTTGCACAGCTGGTTCCACCTGAAAGCAGAAGAGATGTAAAAGAGCTCAGGGACATCCAGGACTACAGTGCACAATGAAGGAGAAGGGACTTTCCTGGCAGTACCACCCAGGAGAGCAATGCTCCACAGGGAACTGCTGATCTCTGAGCCGCACCACCTGACATGGAGAAAGCTGGACACCATGCCAGGGATCTCTGTGCTGAGAATCTCCAGGAGCCCACTGCCAACCTGCCCAGCTTGACTGAAGCGCCCCCAAGGCACAGTGGGCTCCTGGATCCCAGCTCCCATTTGTGTTTCACCTAATGACTCAATGAGAGGCAGCAGCAACACCTTTTATGGCCCTCCACAAAGCAACACAGAGAAGAGAAGGGAGAACACAGCCCACAAAGACCAGAAACAAGTGAAGATGTCAGAATCTAAGGGCAGGGAAGAGCAGACAAACTCTAGAAGAAATGCGGTGTCCCACCTCTGCTGGTAGCTGGGAAGGGCTGAAATGGCAGCAGTGCCATGGCTTATGTGCCACCACCAAACCAGATGGAAGGAGACAATTTTTATACACATTTGTACGCAAGTTTCTAACAAAATGCCTTTTTATTTGGGTCACAGACAAACACACCTTAATCCTCTGAATTTTTGCTCTCAGCTGATACCTGACATTGTCTGCCCAGAACAATGCCTGACTGGAGGGCAAGGATTAAGATACACAGAAGAAAAAGGGCCTTGATAAGGTTTTAAACAGTAACTGTAAAGTTATTTTTGATAAACGAATTTTAGGGACAGATCTTTAAGGTCATCAAAGCCAACCTACACAGTGAGGAAGCAGCAGGACTTTATGAATCCATCTCAGCCTTAGCCTTCAGCTGACCTCTACTCAGACATGGAGTTCCTCGTTTCACTCTGAACACCTTCAGTGCTGAGGGATCCACGGGATGAGGTCTGAGCCCCCTTTACAGCCAGTCATTAGGGCAGTGTCTAAGCCCTATACCTAGGATGTGATTTTTAACCTATTTTTGGCTTGAAAGACATAGGCTTTATCTACATCTATATTCACGGCTCTTCTGCTGAAGGGCTGCAAGCTCCAAGTGCTCACAGTCAAACCCAGGCGACCAAGGACTTGTCATTTTTACTACAAAGAAAATTTTGAAATCACCTCCCATGTGAACCTTGCTCCCTACCATCTATGGAATAAGGTTCACTGCAGAGTCTGACAGTCTGAGCACCAATCAGCCCGTGGAAATCTTGGGATCCTCCACCCAACCCACAGCACCTCATGAGTCCCAGGCCTTGGAAGCTTTCAGGTGTGCTGTGAAACCTGTATTTAACTGTTTAATATCCATGTGGAAATGTTTCTGAGACTTTTTTTTTCTTTTTCAATCACCTTGCTCATATGAAGTTTCAAACTGGTATTTCAGAAAATCCCAGAATACCTGAGTTTGGAAAAGTCCTCCAGGACCATTGAGTCCAAGCTGTGCCCAATGCCCACTTTGTCCCCCACCCAGAGCACCGAGTGCCACGTCCAGGCCTTCCTTGGGCACCTCCAGGGATGGGCACTCCAAACCTCCCTGGGCAGCCCCTGCCATGGCCTGAGCACCCTTTCCATGGGGAAATTCCTGCCGGTGTCCAACCTGCCCCTCCCCTGGCCCAGCCTGAGGCCGTTCCCTCTCCTCCTGTCCCTGTTCCCTGGGAGCAGAGCCCGGCCCCCCCGGCTGCCCCCTCCTGTCAGGGACTTGTGCCGAGCCACAAGGGCCCCCTGAGCCTCCTTTGCTCCAGGCTGAGCCCCTTTCCCAGCGCCCTCAGCTGCTCCTGGGGCTCCAGCCCAGGGTGCTCCATAGTACAGGGCTCAGCTGAGGGACTGGCAGCAGCCTCCTCCCTTCACCAGTGCTGTCAGACTTAGCCTTGCTGACTTATTCATCAGCCAGAAAATCTTCTGGCAGTAGGGACAGACTCTCCCGAGTCAGAGAAACAAAGCACATGCATGAGAAAAGCCATCTTGTCTGACAGAACCTGCAGGATCAGGTGAAAATCAAGGTATGGAAGGGTCATTCAAGGAAGCTAAGGGCAGGGCAGAGGGAAAAAAACACCTGTGCATCTCTCTTCATCACCGTGGAATTTGGGGGCCACTGGGGCAGAAATCTCAAACTATGAACAATAAGGCTGAGAACCTCTCTGAAACTGAACTGTCTGTAAGAACTGTGGAAGCCAACAAAAAACCCAGTAACAAACCACCAATATTATGTAATATCCACCCCAGGGTTCAAAAACCCCTTTGGCATGATCTGAAGTCCTCACTTCAGCAGGAACTGAATAAGTTCATGCAGCAAGTCACTTCTCCAACACTGTCCTAACATAAAATAACTGGAAGATGGCAAATACCATGTTTTAAGAGTATTCCAGAGTTTTAAGCGTATTCCAGTAGACATTTTGACACCGGTTCTGGGCAAACTGATAGAAATTGCAACAAAGGCAAATACTTAAAAAAACCCAAACAAACTTATATTCGGGGGGGGGGCAATATTCACAGGATGTCAGAGGGAGATCCAGTAGGAACCTGCTTGGGTGCTCAGAAGGCATTCAGCTGCAGTCATTTAATGGGTATCTGCACACACTGAGCCACCACACGGTTTCTCTCGGGTAAATATTCAGTAAAAAAGAAAGGGCTTAAAAAGAGGGAGAAGGAACTGTGCACTGCAAGTACTGATGTAGCAGAGACAAACAGTGACGAGGGCCTCGTGACACTGAGAGATTACAGAGACGAATGATGGTTTAATAAAGAGTGTTTAGACAAAAAGGTAAAGAGATCTTTTGGGAAAGGGAGAGAAAACTTCATTATGCTATCATATAAATCAATGCCACAGCGTCCGGGATGCTGCTGCACGCTGCTTCCCTAACACAAAACTGACAGAGAAAACACACAAAGGAGGGAGACAAAGATGATGAACACTGAATAATGGGAGAGGCTGGAAAGAAACAAAAAAAAATTGCCAGAAAGACAGGGGTTTATAAATCCAGGAGTGACTTGGAATAGACGGAGAAGAAATGAATATTCAATGCATTTGCTGTAAGAGCCGGGGGCAATAAACGAGAGCAGCTGGCGGGAAGGTGGGGGGAAGATGCGCAGCCCGTCCTCCCACGGGGGGATGTGGGCTTCTACCACACTGAAAACACAGGAAGAAACCAGGAGAAGCCCCAGGAGCCGAATCCCCCGGAGCCCGCGGCCCGGAGACCCCTGACCCGCCGGCCGGGGGCTGCGGCGCACAGCAGCACTCGCGGCCCAGCCCCGCGGAGGCCNCCCTGAGGCGGCCCCGGATCTGCCGGGCTGATCCACTGCGGGCGGAGGGGCCGCGCGGGGCTGGGCCGAGCCCTGCGGCGCCGGTAAGGGGGGATTCCGCCCCTCTGCTCTGGTGAGACCCCCTGGAGCTGCCTCCAGCTGGGGGTCCCCGATGCTGGACCGAGTCCTGAGGAAGCCCCGGAGCTGCTCCGAGGGCTGGAGCCCCTCTGCTCTGGAGCCATGCTGGGAGAGCTGGGGGTGCTCACCTGGAGAGGAGAAGGCTCCAGGGAGAGCTCAGAGCCCCTTCCAAGGCCTGAAGGGGCTCCAGGAGAGCTGGAGAGGGACTGGGGACAAGGCATGGAGGGACAGGACACAGGGAATGGCTTCCCACTGCCAGAGGGCAGGGGTAGGGGGGATACTGGGAAGAAATTCTTCCGTGTGAGAGTGATGAGGCCCTGGCACAGGGTGCCCAGAGAAGCTGTGGCTGCCCCATCCCAGAAAGTGCCCAAGGCCAGGCTGGACGGGGCTTGGGGCAGCCTGGGATGGTGGAAGGTGTCCCTGCCCATGGCAGGGGCTGGAATGAGATGCACTTTAGGATCCATCCAATCCAAACTGTTCCATGATTCTATGGAAAAGAAACATTACCTGGATTCCTAGGTGGAAAAACACAGCATGGGAGCCATGTGCTAGGGGACATGAGCAGGACTGAGCTCCTGGCATGGCTCAGTGTCCCTGTGCTGGTGTGGGCTGCCAGCAGCATCCATGTCCCTCCTCACCCTGTGAGACCTGGTGCTGGAAACGGTCCCTTTGGAAACCGGCACTGCACCTATTTGCAGCAGATGTGAACCACAGCCCTCACCTTCTCCAAGTGAACTTCCCTAAGAACAGCAATTAACTGAGTATTTAAATAGCCAAACTTCCCAGTCGCCGACCCACTTGTCTCACCTCCCTGTGAGCTCTCCCTTCCAGCGCTGGGTCTCCCAAGGCCCCCTTTGGTCGAGGTGCACCTTTGAGGCAGGAATTTGTTGGTCCCAGACGTGTGGCAGCACTGGGCACAGCACTGCCTGAGCTCATTTTGGAGGAACGCAGACACTCCTTGAAATTCTTGAGCGCGATCTGCCTCTGGAGCCGCAGCACCTCTCGCTGCGATTCCCGCAGCAGGCGGTCGAACTCGATGATGTTCAGGCAGCAAGGGTCGTCCTGTGGGAAATCAAACATGGCACCATGGCACTGACAAGCTCCAAAAGGTGGGACAAGTCACATTTAACATGCAAACTCCAAAAGAGGAGAGGCTGGGAAAACCCAAGTGGCGTGGCACACACGCGTGGCTGCTTCCTGGGTCTCCAAAGCCTCAAAACTCACTTTACATCCTTTATGCAAATACATTATTCCTCGTGAAGATAAAACCCAGATGCTCCTGCAGCTCTTCCAGCATGATGCCCAGGGCTTTTCCAAGCATGGGCCATCTCAGCACATGCCAGTAGGGAGCGTGGCAGGATAATGTCATTTCATGGCCCGGCCAAACCAGAGCTCTCGCTGCTTTCTTTACTCCTTGGTGTGGGTGCTGGCAAGCGCTGGGCTTTGAGAGGTTGCAGGAATGAAGAACATCTGGGATTTGGTCAGTCCTTCCTCAGGATAATATTTGGTTTCCTAGCATTCTTGATTTCTCTTCTCTTCAGACAGTATGTGTGATGGACACCTATCTTGAGCACAAGGGGTCACTCTCATCCATTCACGACCCAAACACAGCAGCTTTGGAAGGAAACCAGCACAATCAGATTCTCACAAAACCGGGGAGAATATGACACCAGCTGGTTTGTTTCTTCAAAGGTTTCCAGATTTCAGGAAGCTGAAGAAACACGTACCTGCACATCCACATGTACAGAATCGGGTTATGAAAACCTGTCTTTACAAATCTGCTGCTGGAGGAGACATTGTTCATTCCCCTGGAAAGCTCCTAAGCCAGAGAATTCAAGACATAATTGGTATCCAGGACAAATTTAATCTGCTTCCCCGTTTGCTTCTTATTTACCCTAAAAATAGTGTGTGCTTTATAAATACAGTTTGTGGAGAGAACCATGGTTACTTTCACGCTGCAAGGGGGAAACTGAGGCAGCATTAATGGGAACTGATTATAGATTCAAGAAGTGAGCAGCTGGGCCTCCTCTGTGCCAGACCCATGTTCAGGCCATCAGGGTAGTAATTCTTTAAACAAAATTGGCTGTGGCTATGTATAAAATTTCCCTTCCCCCACCAAAAAAAGGCAGCTATTCCCAATAGACAGCCTCCGGAGCCTGGGGAAACAAGGGAGTAGAAGAAAGCTCAGTCCTCCTCTCAGTTTCTATTATACCCATCCCCTGCAGCTGTTCCCCCCAGTCCTCCACTTCCAAGAATCCATGCTGCAAGAAATTGTAGCCTGGATTTAGCTGGAGCCAGGGTTTGGTTAGAAGCAGATCACTGGAGTATGATCTCAGGAAATTATTTTATTCCATCCTAAGAGCTCTGGCTTTGCAAAACAAGGCCAATGCCTTTGCAGACCAGGGTGCAGAATGTGAGTTCTGCTACTTCCAGGGAACTGAGTGGATCCATTTCATAGCTACTGAAAAATTTCTACTGATTTAAATACCCAAGATTAAAATCGATTTGGTTACAAACTCTGAGCGTGCACATCATATCTCTGCATAAAACCCCCTTCACTGACATAATGCATTTTGCATGCTGCAGACAGATTAGGGGAATTTGGAATTTTAAGTAGCTGGAAATTAAAATTTAATGAGCGGTTTGCTTTGAAGAGAAATGGGAAAAACAAGATCAGACAGAATGATCTATATTGCTCTCTTTTCTGTGGATTCCCTGCTCAGGCATCAATGTCCCAGTTGCTGGTGCCACAGACAGGGTCACCTTCCAGGACAGGGTGGTCACCGAGGTCACCCGTGCCCTAGGAAGGCAGTGACTGCATTTGTCAGCCCTGAGGGTTGCATGTGGGTGCTTTTCCTTGGCTCACCTACTTTTGTCACATTCCTTTGCAATCTGACACTCTTCTGTCCCTAGCAGGTTCAGGTAGTCCAGCACACTCTGTTAGGAAAATCAGAGTGCTTTGGAGAGGGTCTGTTCTCCTTTCGGTGGGAGCCTGAGGTGAGAAATCAAAGGAATGGGAAGGAAACTTCTTGCTGACACTGTAGAACACAGACAGACCTGAGTAAGTTTGTCCTGTGGTTTAATGCCAGTAAGGATCAATGCGGCAGCTCTGTACAAACACCAAATATACCCCATAGTTTTTATCCTGACTAGATCTACATTAGGGAAAGACTGGGAATCCACCTTCAAACCTGTAGTTAAATGAACATATGGGGAGCACAGGGACAAAAATAAAGCTGCTTTCAGTGAGGAAGTATTTGTCACCTAAATACCACATAAGTAGGGCAGGTAGAAGTGCAAGTGTTCAGCTCAGTTGGGAACAGGGAGGTAGGGTGGCACCTGACCATATCTGCATCAGCAAAACAGGGGGAAATCAGCATGGGCCCAAGTGTTACTGAGCTTCTCTGGAGATTTGAACTGACCTAAACTGAAAATATCCAGTGTGGAAATAAAAGGTGCAACTGATGCCCAGAATAGGTTGCTTTAGTTACCTTGAGTGGGAACCATCTCACCCAGCCCCAGCTGCCTGCAGAGGCTCCTTTCAGAACCCTCACAGAGAAGAGATTTGCAGGAGCTCCTGTCACCTGACCAGTACTAGATCTCGGGATGAGCTGAATTACTGCTTTATCCCACCACAGGCAGGGCCTATGCTGGTGCTGAGGGGAATGCAGGTCACCAGTCCAGGAGCAGATACCAGCACTGGGGATGGTTTCGTGAACACCCAGCCCTGTCTAGTGGTTTGCAGCCTTGGTCAGAAACATGTCAAGAGGCACTGAGTTATCACCAGTCATGGTGGCAGTGAGTCCTCAGAAAGCTGCAGCTCAAGGCTTGGGATCTAGACTGGTTTTTAGGAATGTGCTGGTTGGCTTCTAAAAGAAATACTTTAAAAGGAGGCCCTGCTTCTACATCTTGCTTGCAGCTCAGCCCTTTGAAAAGTCGATCTGTGTCTGTGGCTCCTCGGGGGTTTCCAGGGAAGGAGTTTTAGTCACTGCTGGAAATGGCAGCTCAGATCCATGAACTGATGGAGGGACAAGCAGGATGTCCCCCAAAACACTCTGCTGGAGACATCTGGACACTGTCTCTGCCACACTCCCCCAGTGTCCCCATTCAGCTCACATGTCAAATCCCCTGCCCTGTTTTCAGCCTCCACTTGAGACTAATTCCCCTCACACCACTTCCCGGAGCCTGGTTTCCATCACTGCTGTTGTACCACTTGTCCCCATCCCCGGAGTGATGTCCCACAAAGTGTCTCACCTTCCCTGCCAAGAGTTTAGCCTGCAGTTCCCGGCATTCCTGCTGCAAAGCTTCAATCTGCTTGTCTTTTGCCAGGAGAGCACTGGCTTGCTCTGTCAGGTCCTTGGCACGCTGGCGGGCAAACACTTTTTTGCACAGTTCCAGGCTGGAGCCCTTCAGAGGCACCGGAGCAGTTACCTACATCAGAGAGAACTGAGGTGTGTTCGTGCATGATAACCATCACCCCATCACCCCTTGGTGTTCAACAACCACCACCCCATCACCCCTTGGTGTTCAACAACTACCACCCCATCACCCTTTTTTGTTCCTTAACCACTGCCCCATCACCCCTTGGTGTTTCTTAACCATCATCCCTTGGTGTTAAACATCATCACCCCTTGGTGTTCCTTAACCACCACCCCATCACCCAGTACAAGGAGCACTGTCAAAAATTGCAGCCTGGCCCCAAAGGACAGACAGACAGACAAGCAGGACAGACCTACAGAAAAGTAGAAGAGGAAAGGCTGAATGGAAAAGTGGCTCAAAGAAGAGGTGGGAAGGACAAGGTACTCAAATAGGTACAGCCAGCACAGGGGCTGCAGGCAGGGCAGAACTGGGGAGGGGAAGGAGAGAAAAACAGGATGAGGTAAAAAAGGCAAGAGAAGGCAGCAGAGAGGAGGGGAGAATGGCAGGAAAGATGAGCATGGGATCAAGGATAGAGGTGGCCAAACCAGGAAGAGAAATGGAGCTTCCACAGGTTTCTAAGCAGCAGGGAAGAGCTTCAGCATGGATAGGCAGAAGATAGAGGGAAAAGCAGAGGCTAAGGAGAGCCCAGGAAGGGCCAGCACAGCCAGGGAGGACTGGGACAAATAAAACAGTATTTGTATAGGTGCTGGAGGGTCTGCATAGTATGTCAAATGGTTTCTCTTAACATTGTGTCTGACAAGTCCATCTGTTGCCCTGCAAGTACCAATATCCCGTGATGGGAGGCACAGTGCCTGGGGACAGAGAGGGCAGCAGTGCCAGGAAATCCCCCTACCTTCTCTCTAGCACAGCTTTCACTTCCTCCTTTCTACCCTAAACAGCTTGAATTCCCCATCACAATCCCTGCTTTCCTTCAGGAAGGTGTGCCCAAGATCCCACACCCTACAGCCACCTCCCACTGCTGCCACACCATGTCAGACACTCCAGGGTTCACAACAAGCTGCTGTTGGGTTGGAGGCAGCAGAAGCCCTGTGGCTTGCACAGCATTTTGAGCGAGGTGTGGATGGGACAGAGCTGCCTCTCACCCCTTCCTGTTTTGCTTCACCGCACTCCTTTTCTTATTCAAATCCTTCCTGTTTCTTTTTGGTGAAGTCAGATGAATTTTCATTACTTGCCCAAAGAAAGATAAGCTAATTACTTTAAACTATGATCTTACAGTAAGAAACCAAGCAGGAAGAAATTCCTCAAACCAGCCCCCAAGAGGAGTACAGAAGCTGGTGATGGCTGGGGGTGGTGATTCTTGCTCTGCTATGATGTGCAAAGCATGTTTGCTGTAGGTTTAAGAAAAAGGGAAAGAAAAGGCCTTTCAAGCTCACTGGAAGCAGAAAACCAAAGGTCCTGGTGGTGAGGTGCTCTCCCAGCCCAGCTCCCCAGCCGCAGCAGGTCCTGGCACCCACCACTTTGAGGTTTGCCTCCTGGAGCTTCCGGGCTCTCTCCTCCAGGCGCTTGGCGATCACCGCCAGCTCTGCGTTCTTCCTCTTCAGGTGCTTCACCTTCTCCTCTGCCTGGGGGAAGGAGCTCCTGCGCTGGAGAGCAGAAGGAGAAGTTGGAGGTGAAGCCCTTGCTCAGGAGCCAACATCCCTGGCTCTACCTGACCTACACAGGGCACACGGGCCTTTTCACAGCCAGGGCTTGGCCTGTTCTCCTAGAACTATCCCAACCACTGAACACCAACCTCTGTTGCCTCTCCAGTCCCTGAAACCTGTGTTTTCCTGGTATTTTTGTTAATGTGACCTCTTGGTCCCCATGAGATGCCCCTTACCCCACCCAAGACCATCCCACATGGTCCCTCTCCCTGGGACAGCATCCTTGTTGCAGCCTCTGCTAGGACTCAACATGTCTCCAGCATCAGGGTATCCTGGCCACCCACCCTTTGGGCTTTCTCTTCCAAAGTCTTCCCAGTTTATTTCCCTGGGATTACAGGACTCAACACACCCCTGAGGATTTGTACTGCACTACCACAGCAAGCTTATCCATGTCCTTTCTCTCCTGTCACCAAAGCAGGAGCAGGAGAAGGCAACAAAAGACTTCATGATATTTGCAAAGCAAATTTCCTTTTTCTTCCTATTGATTCTGTTCGCTCTTAATCCCCTTTTATTTGTTATCTGTCTGTTCCAATAAGCTGCCACTTGCCAATGGCTCCTTCTCCCAAGGTCGAACCCAGATGTGTTGTGCCGTCTTTTCACATCAACAGAAATGTCAGGTCGACTGATCCTCACGATTATTTCCCTCCCTTCCCCTGTGAGAGTGCACCATGGACGCCTGGGCTGGAAGGCTGAGGCTGATTTTTGAGAGTCAAATTTGATGAGAGCACAGGCTTGTGCTTCACTAGAATCCAGATGACTGATAAGGGATAACCCCTCAGGGTGCAGCTCATGCTGAATTTATGCTTTTAGTGTAAGAAAATTATCTAAAATATGCATTTTGAATGGGGTGATATAAATCTGAAATGCTGATCAATCAAATTTGCCCAGCATGGCTGGGCTGCATCCCCACACGGCAGGGCTCTACAAGGGGTGATGCTCTCCAGGGAGGATGCAGGAGGGGAATATTCCCTTAGGGTCCTGGCTGCCCACCTGGGGAGTCAGGGATGGGGCAGGGGGAAGAAGGCAGAGGGCCCAGGCTGTGGCAGCCTGGCTTGGCTTTGGGGTGCAGCTGGGGAGGATCTCGGTGCTGGGCTCTGGTGGGAGCAGGGGGCAGTGCTGCACTGTCACCCAGAGCCAAGGCTGCATGAATCAGTGTTTCTGCTTTTCCAGTTAAAGAGGAAATAAGAGCGACTTCCGCTCCCCTGCCCAGCCCTGCTCCGCACCATGGGGAAGGATCCAGCCCCAGCTGACACCTGCAGTGTGAAGGCGCCCAGGGCACCCAAAGCACCCAGACTCCCTTCGTCCTCTGGCCCTGCCCAGATGATCCCGTGAGTTCAAGAAGCATTTGGACAACAGTCCTGCACATGGTGTGACTCTTGGGGATGGTTCTGTGCAGGGCCAGCAGATGGACTTGATGATTCTTGTGGGCCCCTTCCCACTCAGCATATTCTGTGATTCTGTGATCTCCTAGAGCTGGCAGCAGACAGCAGCTCTCTGTGTCCAGGATTCCCTCCCCAAAGAGCATCTCACGACAGCATCTCCTGCTCACCAGCAAGCTGTTCTCCTCGGCCAGGCTGGAGCAGCGGTGCTGCAGGTCCTCCAGCGCACTCAGGAGCTTTGTGTTCTGGCTCACAAGGAAGCCGTAGTCAGCCCCACTCTGCAAAACAGCACGAGGAGGCAAGGCAGGGCTTCAGCTGCCTGGGGCAGGGACTGCAGGGCCACGGGGATTCACCTGCCCAGGACAGGGATCACAGGCCCTGCAGAGCCACAGGGTTTCACCTGCCTGGGGCCAGGACTGCAGGACCACAGGGATTCACCAGGGGCAGGGGCAGAGGGGCCACAGCCTCACACCAGCCCCAGCCCTGTGGTGAGCCCAGCCTGGCTATGCCAGGGGCTGGCAGGGTCAGGGTGCTGGTGGCAAAGGGTGGGATGTGGGGGCTGATTTAAGGAGGAGGCAAGGGGCGGCATGTCCACTGGGGGACAACTGGCCTTTGAGGCCACCCTGAGGGTGACAGCTGCCATGTCCATAGCTTTAAAAATTCTTTCAACTTCCGCCCATGGAAAAAGCCCAGACCCTTCTGTTGTCCTGAGCCATGGCACCATCCAAACTGGCTCACGTGAAACACGGACAGAGCCAGCAAGACCCAGGCAGCCAGAACACAACCCCTGGCACCCCAGACACATGTGCTGCTCCCCACAGCTAAGGGACTCAGTGGCCTCCAGCACCACGTGGCTTTGGAGGCAACCAGATTTCCTCGCCCTCTTCCCCACCCCAGCATTCGTGTTTGGCCCAGGAGAGTGCCCAGGAGCCAGACCCCA
Source organism: Dryoscopus gambensis (assembly GCA_013389985.1). NCBI lineage: Eukaryota > Metazoa > Chordata > Aves > Passeriformes > Malaconotidae > Dryoscopus > Dryoscopus gambensis. The sequence continues at coordinate 121,970 of WEIT01006231.1, read as the reverse complement.
GATCTTCCTCTCTGTGTCAGCCTTGGCTCCGGAAGAAGGTGACATGCAGGATTTTTTGCAAACACACACTTCATTTTGCCACCTCAAAAGCAGCAGTGGCAGCAGCTCTGCCGGGAGCTGTATATAGAGTTTTGTGGTTGCTGCTTCCTGCCGAGAGCAGCTCGCCGCCGGCTCACTACCGGAGCCGGCTCCCAGCAAGGATTTCTGGGTGTGAGCACAGCTCAGAGCTGAGCTGTTGCTTCACAGCTCCATATGGCAGTGCCTCGGGAAGATCCAGCCACATGTTTTCCCAGCAGCCAGGCAGGTCCTGCAGGACTTGCTCCCAGAGCCCAACAAGTCTCCACTGAGCGGCCGCAACCTTCCCGGTGCACAGCTCTGCCCTGCAGCTTTCCAGCCAAAGCTACGGGGGAAACATCCCTCACTCCAAAAGGAATGCTGCCCAAGCATTCTGGCCAGCAAGAGCTCAGGTAGGAGTTCAGCTCTAGGAGGTCTGAGACTGGCTAAAACTCACAACACTTTTGAACAATTCCGGTTTCTCCATCATGTTCAGTGTAGAGATAGGGCACGAGACCAGTGCCACAAAGTCCCCTCCCACTGAATTCCCCAGCGTAGTGCCGTGCCCATGGCTCTCCCAGCCTCTCACACCTGTATGGAAATGCCTTGACAAAGCAGGAAGGGAAAACACAGCTGAAGGAGGTGGAAAACAACAAAAAAAATAACCAGAAGATGACACTCAGCCCTTCCCATCAGCTTCACGTGGTGTCCCCAGTCCCATCAGCCCCCTGAGACACCAGGATATGATGTGCCACGAGCTGACAGGCTTTGGCAGAGTGGTTGTAGATGTCCACCCTCCCTGCAGAAATCTCAGAGTTTGTGAAAGCTGGAGTGAAATGCCCCGTGGAAGGAGACTGTACTGCTACCCACATGTGGGAAAGCAAGAATATATTTTCCTCTATTTTTTTTCCCTCCAAGGCACTCCAGGCCACCGTTCCTGGGGACATCACACTGCAGCACCTGGGTGCCCTCTCCTGCTCTCCAGCAACTTAGGGCTGCTCCCAGGCCCAGGAACACAGGAAATCCCTGAACCCAGCATCCCAGAGATGCCAAGAAGCTCCCCTGGGAGCCATGTGCACAGTTCTGTGCCCAGTACCAGATCCTGCACCATCAGTCCCATCCCTGCAGCTTTACAGGGACAGTGAGCTGTCCCAGGGAGCATTTCCCCCATCATCAGCTCTGGGAACAGCAAAGCACTTCCTCGGTCTGGGAATCCACATAGAGGACACTGCAGGTGACAAAGAGGAGACAAAGCAGGGCGGGTTCATGGGGAGAGGGGTCCTACCAGCGTCTCCTGTGCTGTGCCTGACAGCGCTGGGGTGCTGACAGTGCCAGGGCTGGTCCCCTGCTGCCACCACTAGAGCCAAGCAGGCAGCCCTGGGATGAAGTCAAAGTGCATTATTTCCATCTCCTTGCCACTGCCAAGAGGCCTCAAAATTCTTGCCTGTGGTTGCACTGAGACAGGGTGAGCACCATGAGCGAGCAGCCTCTGCGCTGGGATGGGAGCAGGAGAGCTTTTGAGGAGGAGCTGATGTGTCCCTGCCTCTCCCACCAGCCGGCCAGGACTTCTGACATCAGCAGCATGGGGTTTCAGTAGGGGACAGTTAGCACCTGCAGCATGGGATGGGGATCTTTTGGGGACCTACATTCAGATTTCTGCATTTGAAACCCATTTCTGTAGCCATAAACCATTTCATCAGGGCAGGACGCAAAGGCTCATAACACTCACCCCACGTGGCCAGGCTGTCCCCAGCTCAGCCCAGGTTTCGTGTCATGACTCCAGGCCCCACGACATGGCAAATGCTGGCATGTCCTTTCCCATTCTGTGGATGTTGCAGCCTCCCCGGGCAAGGGGCCACAGAGCAGGAGAGTGTGGCTGTGTGCTCCAGGCTGGGGCCAGGCACGGGGCCAAGCCTTCCCTGTGCCAGCACGTCCCTCTGTGGCCACAGCTCCTTGGGGCTTTGCCCAGAGAGGCACAAGGGACATCAGCAGCGAGACGACGTGGAGGCAGGAGATCCTTGCTGTGCCAGGACGTCTGTCCCGCGCGGGGACCTCGCTGTCCACAAAAGCTTTGCCAAACCTTCCCATCAGCTCTCAGCCGGCACTGGCTGAGTCAGCTGAGCCCTCCTCCAAGACCACGGGCAGCCTGGAACCAAAGGGCTGTCTAGACGTCATCCCACGCTCATTAAACATTCATTCCCTATAATGAAATGGCTTTTAATTTATCAACCGCTCTGCAGCTCCTGAAGGATCCCGCGCTGCACGGCACAGCCTCACTGCTGGCTGCACTTGGGGCTCCCATGGTGCTTTTCAAGGGGAGAAATCGTCAGGGAGGAGAGACACAGAGGCTCCCCCCAAAATGACTCATCCTGATGAAGACAGACAGAAGTGTCAGCAGGAGCTGGAATCCAAATGCATCCCTCAGTCAGGGAGGTTTTCCGTGAGCCAAGGCAGAGCTGACACCATGGGGCAGCAGAGAGGATCTCCGGGCAGCCACATTCCCCAGATCAGGAGCATCCTTGGCCACTAAAATAGTAACCTAAAAATTAACACAAGTAACATGTTCTTTTGCCACAGGAAAGTTTCTAAAATGAGAGGAAGGCAGGAGCAGAACAGCAGGGATGCTGAGGGAGGACAGCAGCAGGCACATGGCTTTGAAGCCTCCGTTATGGGGGAATCAGCATCATCTGTCATCTCTTTTGGCAGGTAGAGCCCAAAGTTTCTCCAAGATGCATTGAGAACAGCAAACAGAGAAAAGCCTCAGCGTGGCAGCTGCCAGAAAAATGCTTCTTTTTCACCCGAAAGCTTCAAAAAGCACCAGAGAGCTGCAGTGGCTTTTGCAGGGAGAGGTGCCCAGCCAGGCTGCTAAATGGGTCATGCAGGCAAAATCTCTCTGGAGCACCCAGCATCCAGCACAGTCCTTAAAGTCCTGCAAAAAGCTTGCAGGAGGCCGTTGGGGGACAGTAAATCAGCCAGGCACTGCCTGCAGCCGTGCTCCGCAATGCGGCTGGGGCTGTGCCGGCACCGCAGCACGGCCTGGCACCCACCGGCCCAGGGCTCCCCCAGCCAGCCCCAGGGAACAGCCAAAGTCTGCACCCTGCCTTGCTTTGAAATCCCTGCTGACAGCCAGACAGGGAGGAGGAATTTACCAGGTGGCCCCATGAGCAGGACGTCTCAGATGGCCTTTGGAAACAGGTGGGCACACGGTTTATTTGAAAACAAACCTAACTTGAAAGTGTATAAACCACTGACAATTTCAAGATGCCCTGCAGTGACTTCTCCATCTGCAGCTGATCCAGGGTCCAGCTGCTGGGTTTGCTTTGCAGGAGCCATCTCTGAACACAACCTCCCTCTGCAGACACCTTGCAGAGTGATTTCCCAGGTGAAGCTATCCCAGCTCTCCTGCTGTCTTGGATATATTAAACCCATCACTTCTCCCTCATCTGAAATCATTGTCCCCAAGCCTCCTTTAGCTATTCGTTCCACCTGACTTTAGTAATTAGTTCCCTTAACTTCTCAATCCTCTTCACTTGGAAATGAAGCCTGTCATTGCCAATCCATTTTCCCCTCTTCCAGCCAGTTTCAAGGGAATCAGCCACCTCACAGGACAAAGTTATTTTCCATAGGCTGCTCTTCTGCAGTACCCTCACTGCATGTCAAAAGCAAGACAAAAATAGCCTCACCTCCTGTTCGGTCAGTGAGCAGAGCCAGCCCCGGCGCTGCCGCTGTGGGCACAGCGAGCAGCCAGCACATCCCCGCCCAGGGAACAGTGACAGCGCTGCCAGAGGTATGGGAGAAGTAAGAGGCATGCCTGGGACAAGGCTGTGGTTATCCTGCCACTCCTCTGACAGGCAGCGTGTCCCACTGCGCTTGTCCTGCTTCCTTCCTGCATTTTGCGCCGTTTCTCCTTTCAGACCCGAACATCTTTGTTGTGCCCTTGCCTTTAGGGCGCTTCCCCATAGCCCCGTGTGCTGCCAACTCCCCTTTTCATCAGTCAGCATTTTCCCCTGCTGCCCATCCCTCTTCCAGCCTACTACTTGCCCTTATTTATGTGATTTCCTCATTTATCTGATTTTTATCACCCCATGTAACAAATTCATGGAAGAAAAAATCCATCCAAGGCTATTAACTTCAAAGATCCTGCCTCCAGCATGAAGAGTTCTGGAGCCATGAACTGGAAGATATTGAGGGACTATTCAGGGGAGCAGTCACTATATATTTGCTGTTTCTCTGCATTTCCCCAGGCATCCTCTCCTGCACACCCTCTGACCACTGCCAGCTCTTCATATGCTCCTCGCTGGCTGTTTAAATGAGACACAGCTAAAATTGGAGTCTCGCAAAACCAGGTCCTCTCTCTTTAAACCCTCTGTGGAAGCACCATTATGAATCCCAGGAACACAAACCCAGCTATTCCAGGAGGAGAATAATCAGCTCAGTAGCCCTGATGGCCCCGGCTCACTGTCCTTTGATGAGCTCAGCTTCTCCAGCCTCCTAGCCAGGGAGAAATTAATGTTCTTGCAAAACTGAGACGGGGAGGAATGTGAGTGGAAAATAAACTCCCAAGGCAGGGGATCAGCTCTCCAAAAGCCAAGGCTGCAGCCGGGTCCAGGGTGCAATGCGGCACAATTCCTCACCTTTAACAGCAAATCCAAAAGACAGGAGGATTTGCAAGGAGATGAAAGTGACACTGAAATGCCTCACAGCTGCTGGGAGGGTAGCTCTGAAATGCTCCTGAGGTGCTGCACATGTGATTCTTCATCCTTCACCATCAGAGAGAAAACAGGGCAGGGAGCTGTAAGGAATGGAGGGTTTGGAGAAGCCATGGGGGACTCTGGCAGGGGAAAGGTGCTGCTCAGGGTGCAGGTTCTCATGGTGCTGAACAGTGCTGGTATCACCAGTTCTTTTGTTTGGCCAGTTTGCTCCTGGCCCTGCTCTCCAGTGGGCTACGGAGACGTGTCCCTGCTTCCAGCTGGCCACGACCTGCCTGGAGCAGAGGCATGACAAGGTCTGTGTGGCCCTGGACAGGCTTTCCCCAGCTGTGACCCAACTCTCTCCGTGTTAAGCACAAAGTGTTTTGCAATCCCAGGATGTGTGCGGCCACAAACTGCAGCTGATCCATCAGATAAACTGCAGCAGCCCCAGGTTGTGCGACACTCCTCAAGCACAGGAACATCACCCTCCTGCCCTTGGGCCACTGTGTGACCCCCGGCCCACCCTCATTAAACCTGCAGGTCCCCTACACACCTCATGAGAAAGATATCTGCATTTTGTAGGGTGAAAAGCAGGTACAAAGCCTGTTCTACCAACTACCCTTTGAACACTGGTGTACAAGTGTCTTCCTTGTCTCTTACCAGCTTCCAGAAAGATTTGGCCAAGCTCCACTCTGGGTAGAGCAGGACTGCGCTCCATCCCCACTGCACTCAGGGGACATTGCTGTTTCAGTGCCCAGCCGGGGAATGTTTGGAAGACAGGCTGTGCACCATAAAACCTGGCTGTAACATTCTGAAGCCAAGACATCCCCCACTGCAGAATTTTCTGGGTGCTGCTGAACAAATCATTGAATCTGCAGAGAAGTAGCTCATGCAATGGTATTTCCACTAGAAAAAAAAATGCAAAATGTAGAAGATGTGGGAAGCAATGTGTGAAAAACTTCAGTGCAAACACAGAAAGACTTCGCAATCTCTCCTGCTGTGTACTCATGCATATTGCAAATCATTTGAGCTAAAACATGGGTACCGGCTTACTATAAGATATTTTTGGAGCTTTTTGTTGCTTAGCTCTAAGCAGAGGTCAGTCTGCAGCTCCCAGCACTGCAGGCTCAGGCCCAGACCACCCTGAGGTCTTTGTGGAGCATCTGGACTCTTTTTGGATGCCACGTGTCAGATAATTCTATTTTGTAGGCATGCAAAAAACCCACAAACCCCTGGTGAAGAATGATAAAATTCAGTTCTTTCCAGGTTTGGTATTTGATGGCTGGAGTAGGGATGATTGTTCTCTGATATCTCATCTTTCTTGTAACAGAAACTCTAATCCAAAGAAACACTCCCAAGTGTCAAGAAAGGCATGAGACTTCTGCCTTCACCCTGGGAAGCCACTGAGCTGTAGCTCAGTAAATCCCCTGGCCCATACAGAAGAGCCACAGCCCTCTAATAGGATCATGGCTTGCAAAGTCAGCACCAACTCTCCTTCTCACGACAGAGCCTCAGCAGCAACATCCATGCTCACAGGTGTGCTTTGATTAAGTGGAAATACTCAATTCCTCACCATGTTCAGCTCTGAAGAGGCATATTTGCTCTTCCCCCTGGCAGAGTACGTCAGGGAGCTGAGGGGCAGCTTTGGTATGTACAAGTCAGTTTTTGCCTAGAAATCTGCACTGCAGTTCTCCCCCACTTCTTCCTGTTTTCCAAATCACTGGCAGCTTCCCAGGGGCCAAGAGCACCTTTTCTTTTGGGTCACTTTGGCTGAAAACCTGCTCTAGTTACCCAGGCTATGGTATGATTAGATAGGAAGAAATTGCTCCCTGTGAGGGTGGGGAGGCCCTGGCACAGGGTGCCCAGAGCAGCTGGGGCTGCCCCTGGATCCCTGGCAGTGCCCAAGGCCAGGCTGGACGGGGCTTGGAGCAGCCTGGGATGGTGGAAGGTGTCCCTGTCCAAGGCAGGTGGTGACACTGGATGGGTTTTAAGGTCCCTTCAACCCAAACCCTGGGATTTTGTGATTCTAGCTTGGGATCAGTGTTCTTGCTCATCTCAGTAAAGCAGGAACTCAGCTGGGGCATTTATAGGATTTTGTGCTGGACTGAGAAGCCCCAAATCTCCAACAGCTTTAACAAGAGACAGAAGGGAGAAAATCATCTGCTTGCACCCACCAAAGAGATAGAGGTTGCTGCCAAGGTTGGACTCGATGACCTTGGAAGACTTTTCCAGCCTTAATGATTCTACAGAAACATGAATGGCAAGAGCAGCAGCAGCTGATGCTCCACAGGGTGTTTTCCTGGAACACTGGGCAGGTGTGTGGGATGCAGAACACCCGCAACTCCCAGCAGGAGGGTGGCAGCAAGGCTGCCAGCACCGTATTTGCCATTTCTCTTCATGTGATTCCCGTGAGAAGGAAGACTAGAGCCAGAGGATACGAGAAAGACATTGGTGAGATGTAGAGGGTGAAATGAGAAGGATGCTGAGGTGAAAGATCATGGTGTGGCTGTGGCCAGCAGCAACATGGTGTGACAGCCCTGTCCCAAAGCTGGTTTGTCTCCACCAGCCGCACACAGCGAGGAGGCATTGCTTGGTGTCCCTCACCCTCCATGTCCCACACAAGTGATCTGGCCAAGCCATTTGGACATGTCTTTGCACAGAGGACATGAGCTCAATTAGAAAAAGACCTAAAATGAGCATTGCCTTCCCCTTCCTCATCTCACTTCGCCTTGTTTTCCATTCATTCCTACAAACAGAGAGGCACTGGCTCTCCCTGGCAGGCAGCCGCCTGAGGTGCCCGTGCATCCACAGTGCTGCAGCAAACAGCACTGAGGCATTTGCATGAGACTGAGCACTGCCAAGCCAAGGAAAATTAATTTACTCAGATTTTGATGGAATACAATCTTCTAATTGGGATTGCAGGAAATGGCAAGAACTGGCTCCATTGCCCAAGGTCTCCTTGTCCTACTGCCATCTTTCGTTCTGCTGACCTACCCTTCCCAGTCAAGGGTGCAGCTCTACACACCCTCAGACACTAAATGAACAGTTTTCCAGCTTTGCCAATGGAAAATTTGAAGCTCTTGAAAGACCACAAATTCCTGCAGAAGGCACTGAGCTTATCATTAAATGCAGCTTGGCCTGAGCACTTGACATGGAGGACATTTACCAGCATTTTATAATTCTTCCTGTGCCTCTGCTTTGTTTTATTAAGCCCCACTGGGACCAACAGGGGTTTTTTTGTGGCTATTTAAACTCCTACTCCCTGGAGGGCTCCTTGATTTAAGCATTTTCAGTTGGGTTTATGGATTTATTGAATATTCTCAGTTCCACATGACCTCAAGGGAAGCTGAGGCTTGGATTTTAAGAAATTCAAATCCAAAGCAACCTCTTGTGATTGAGAAGGCATCACGAGAACCAGCTCAGAGCACCCTAACTGTGCCCTCGCCTGTGTGGTTCTGGGATGGGAACAGGGGATGGTCAGCTGCTGAGCTCATGCCTTCCATGAGTGATGTGGGGAGCTTGGGGAGATGAGTAATCCTGGCAGGGAAGGATGCAGGGAACATGCAGAAAATGAACGACCTTGATCCTCTTCCCTTGTCCAATGCAGGGCACCAGGAGGGAGCCTTCCCTTCAGCAACCCACTCCCAAACCACGCTGAGTTTTCCAGGGCCAAAGCAGATCCTGCTGGAGCAGCATCCCCTAGGGGATGCAGGCAACTGAGCTCTTGTGGGAAGTGCTCTAAAATCCATCTGACAGCATTCTGGGAACTTTCCAATTTCCAGCCAGACTGTATCTGTGCCACTTTAACCCCATTCTTCCTACACAGACAGCATTCTTCTCCTTCTCTGATATTCATTATTTGGATTGGGATCCTACCCCTGCAGTGCCTGGAGATTCTCAGGAGGAAAGTAATTTCTTACATCTCATGTCCACACAGAAATTTTGGGAAGCAGCACCAGACCAATTCCAAAGGCCTGGGAGGAAGGATACACTTGTGACAACCCCCAGCATTATCCAGTGGGGCCATGGTGGGACACATTGCTCTGCCGAGGAGCTGGGAAACCCTGCAGTGCCTTGCAGGATGTAGGGACACGTGACAAATGGATGGAGAGACACAGGCACAAGTCTCAACAAGGAAAATTCCCACGAGGCTATTGGGGAACATTCATCTGGTGGGATCCCAGCCCTTGGAGATCCTCAGCACCTGCCTGGTCAGGACAGGATCAGCCTCTTCCAGCTCTGGAGCCTTCTGAGGGCAGGGGCTGTATGGGAGGCTCCAGGTGTGTCCCCTCATTCCGGCCCCCTAACTCCAGAGTTCCTCTGCCAGCTCCCAGATGAGAGAAGGGCAACAACTCTCCACTCTGCACTCAGGAGAGACCCAGGCAAGAACGCCAAGATTAAGGTGACCTCCAGACAGGCTTAATGTCCCCAGTCTGTCCCTGAGGGAATGGCTCAGCCGCAGTGGCGGAGGCTGGGACACACAGCAAGAGCTTCACCATAAAATCAACACCTTTAATCAACTCTGTCAGCGATGAGCCCTCAGGAGGCTCTTCCCATACCAGGAGAGGACTCCCTGGAGGCACCTGTCCTGTTCACAAGATGCAGTTCTGACATCCCAAGGACAAATGTCCTAAAGGAAGCCCGGCTCCGGCAGCAGGACACACAGGGCGTGTCCCAGCCTGGCCGGGAGCAGCCAAGCTTTGGAGGGGAGCTGTGCAAGCCTGTCTTGGCCCCAGCCCTAACACAGCACCTTGTCCCCAGGCTGGAGGATGTCGCTCCACAGCACAGCAGCACCAGCACTTGCTCTGCTGGGGACAGCAGCACTGAGCTCCCTCCTGGGGCTGAGTTGGAAGCCTTTCACATCCCTAAAGCCACTTGGCTCCAGGGGAAACTGCTGGATAGTTTTTTTTTTTTTCCAGAAAAACGCAAGGTAACCTTTCTGGAGATCAATATCAGTGTTAAGGATGGTACTGCCTTGGTACCACCAGCACCACCCCAGTGACATCACAGTGCCACTGTGGCACCGCCACGATGCAGCAGAGCACCATCACTCTGACACCAGAGTGCATTACAGCACCACCAGCACCACCAGTCCCGCCACAGTGCTGCCCCAGTACACCGGTGCTATGATGGCACCACTGTGGTGCTGCCACAATCCCACGGGAGTAGGAAGGCTCGCACCAAGCCAGGAGCCTCCAGGATCACAGGAGTGCAGCCCAAGCACCAAGGCAAACTGGATGGCAGGTGCTCAGCAGTCACCTCCATAGAGACCAATGGGGAGGACCCACTGCAGGGATCAGCAAGTGCTGGTGCACAGCTTCCACCCCACAGGTGCAGTTCAGCTGCTGGAGCACCCACAAACACTGCTCTGAACCAGCCACCTGCCCTCCTTCCCATCCCAGCCTTCCCACTCAGGCTCCCACCAGGACACAGCACCTACTCCCTCCCTTGCCAGCCAGCTCTCCCAAAGGGAAGCGTTCCAGGCCACACTGGACAGGGCTCGGGGCAACGTGGGATAGTGAAAAGTGTCCCTGCCCATGGCAGGGGCTGCAATGAGATGGTCTCCCAGGTCCCTTCCAACCCAAACCATTCCAGGATTCTCTGAAGTCAGTAAGTCTGGCACAATTCTGGGTCAGAGTCAGACCAAGGATCAGTCTTTCCCTAAGCATCACAATAAACAGCCCTTCAGAACAGATCCTTAGCAAACTGTGCTGGAGTGAAATCGTGTTCTCCCGCGGTGGGTTTCCAGGGGCGCCGTTTCTACCGCCGGCTGCTGCAGGCTGCTCTCCAGCTGGGCTCAGTCTTTGCTCAAAACCCCCTGCTAAACCCTGACCAGCACTGGTCAGCTCTTCTCTCCCGTGCTCAAGAAGAAAAGGCCAAGAGCCGATTTCTCCCCTGTTTTAAAAGCACCACAGAGCTTCCCCAGATCCCAGGAGAGCTCAGGAAGATGGCTGATGTTCCCCATGGGCAAGCCGTCCTAAACAGGGTGAGCTGATGAACTTTTGTGACCTAGATCAAGGCGTTGAGACCCTGAGAGAGCCTTTTGGGCTGTTTATAAGGAGATGCTGCAGGGGCCGGCATTGCACTGCCCCGAGGTGCCCGGGTGCTGCCTGCAGGGGCTGGTTCCTCCTGCAGTGGAGGTGCCCCAAGCCCATCAGGGCTCCCCACAGAGGGGAGGGGATGCTGTGGGAGGGGGTGGCAGTGAATCATGTCCCTGCACTGCCTGCAGAGCCATTGATGCTGCCGGAGCGGGGAGATGCCGCAGGGATGGCTCAGCCTTGGCTGGTGCAGGGCTGTGCCTGCTCCAGGCGGGCTCTGCCCAGCGCTGGCCCCGTCGGGGCTCCAGCAAGACCCCGCACCAGCTCCAGCGTCTTCCAGGGCAGAGGCAGCTGGAAATGCCTGCTGAGGGCAGCGAAGGCTCCCTTCTCTCGCGCGGGTGCGCGGCGGCTGCGGCAGGTCCCAGCCCCACGGGGATGGGTTTGTGAGTGGCTCGGCCGCGGCCCCGCGCTCCCAATTCCCCGTGTCCGTCTCGTACCGAGGGAACATCCCCCCGCCTCTCCCCCAGAATGAGCNGGGGGTCCGGCGGGGGGACGCGGGGGCTTCCCGAGGACTCTTCCCGGGGCTGGGGTGCTCCGTCCCGCTCCGACCCCGGAGACAGCTGGCAGCTGGCCGTGTCACCCCCCGCGCCTTCACGCGTGTCCAGGTCCGGGCGGGCGG
>WEIT01006231.1:99559-110044 GCA_013389985.1 Dryoscopus gambensis | reverse complement strand
TCATCCCGCATCCCCCCGCACCGCATCGCCCCCGCACCCGGGACCGGGGAGCCTCGGAGCCCCGCACGCCGCCGGGATGGGGATTTGGGGACAACACCGGCCCGAGACCCTGCTCGGCTCTGCCCCAGAGCTGCTCAGCTCTGGCCCCAGATACCCCACTCTGCCCTAGGATACCCAGCTGTGCCCCAGGGATGCTCAGCTCTGTCTCGGGGATGCTGAGCTCTGCCCCAGGCATATCCAACTCTGCCCCAGGGACGCCCGATTCCATCCCAGGGATACCTGCGTCTGCCCCGGGGATGCCCATCTCTGCCCCAGGGATGCCCATCTCTGCCTCGGGGATACTCAGCTCTGCCCCAGGGTGCCTGATTTGCTGCAAGGATGCCCATCTCTGCCCCGGGGATGCCCGACTTTGCCCTGGGGATGCTCAGCTCTGCCCCAGGATGCCCGGTCCTCTCCCAGGCATGCTCACACACCTTCCTTCCGTGTGAGCTTAACCTCGGTACCTCTCACACACCGTGCTGGAAACAACCCTCTTCTGACAAGGGCTGGGCCCCGCCTTCAGCATCCCCAGACAAGAGGCAAAGGCTGGTGCGGCCAGGGAGGGAGGGGGTGGCTGGTACGATCCTTGGCGACAGGAGCTCGCAGCATAACGCCACAGCCAAGTGGGCACTGCCATCCCTGAGCACAAGGAGCAGGCAGATGCGTGCTCTGTCTCTCTCTGCTCCTCCCTGCCGTGCTGTGTCTTTGATGAAGATCACACCATACATCAGGCTGCACGGTGTTAGTGATGCTCAGGGAAAAGCCACTGGGCCACCCTGGGGGACATCTGTCTGGCCCTGCTCACCCAGCCCCACTCAGTGCTTGACCCACTGCAGAGCAAGATTTGCTGATCCCAAACCCGAGAGGGCTTGATGATCCCCAAAGCCCTGAGCAGCTTGGACAGGGCCTGCCTCCCCACATCCTCGTGCGTGGCAATACCTCTCAGTCCCACTGCCAGTGCCTCCCTGCCACGCTGTGGGGGTGGCATTTGGCATCTTACACGTGCTGCTCCCAGGAGAACCTGCCTGGGCCACCTGCTCCAGGGGAGGTATCGTGGGGGTCTTTAGTGCCCCTGTCAGACACCACTTTGTAGGCACATGGTTTGAGCAGCTTCTCCACCCCATCCACATGTGCAGATGTGTCACCTCTTGAACCCAGTGCCATTGCCTGTGTGTCACCTCTGCCTGAGCCCAGGCAGCACAGGCAAGTCCCCATCAAGACAGGAAATTCCCTGCTGACTGCTGCGGGTATAAGACCCACTTGGATGAGTCCTGTGTGTGGAGAGTTACCACTGGGTCTGGCAGGTTCTCTCTCACCTCTGGGTGTGGCTACAAGTCACCTCTCACAGCGTGCAGGACTCTGCCACTCTACCTGAATCCCAGATCTCTGAGCCTATTCCTAAGGGGTGTTTGTGTGTGGTGGCGGGGGGGGAAGCCTCAAGTTTGTTATGAGCAGAAAAGGCAGCCAACAGACCAAAGGGAAGATTCCAGAAAACTGACCCCACCTTCCTGTGTGTTCTGGTACTCATGTACCTTCAAACCAGCTGCTTACGTGACTCCTGCTGCAGGAACAGGTCAGGAGACATCCCACCATCTCCCACCGCTCAGATCCCCTCAGCTGCTGCCCACGACTGTTCCCCCTGGCAAGGTACCAGGCAGGCTCTGCAGGTCCTGAACCGGTGTGGAAGAATGCCCAGGCACTGTTCAGCTCCCTGTAGAGACAGAACAAGCAGGTTTCATTAGGAGGCAGCAGCAGTGGGAGGAGAAAAGTGCCCTGATAAGATCTCGTGTTGCTCCGCAGCCTTCTCAGAACCCCGATTTGCTCTGTTCTTCCGCTGCCCTGCGCTGCTGACAGGCTCTGCTTGGTTCATCGGGGATGTGCTGCCATCACTGTCCCCTGAGCATGTTTCCCTCGTCCCACTCATCTGTGCCAGACCCACCTGGCTCCACGGCACTGCTGGGACCTGCTGCCCTGGAGAAAGAGGGGCCAGGGATCCCCCAGGCTCATGTCTGGATCACCCATAGCCTTCAGTGAAAGCCCCAGTCAGGTGAGGTGAAGGACGGGGTGTCCATGCCCCCCACACCATTCCTGGGGAGAGGATATCTCCTGGGGCCCTGAGCTTGGGAAGCTGGAGATGATCTTTCACACCTTGGCCAGCCTACAGCTGGAGAAGCCCTTAAAGTCTTATTAAGTCTCCTTAAAAAGGAGAGAGGAAAAATTCATCTGGGCTATTGAAGACTCAGTGGCTCAAGAGCTCCCTGAGCTGCGAGTCACTAAGTTCTCACAAGACCTATGAGGCTGGAGTGCTACAGGTCCCCTTGGTCCTCCAAATCACCCAGGGATCTGCCAGGGGCTGTGCTCCCTGCAGAGGAGACCTAGAAAGATCCTTGGAACTTTCCCAGGACAAGGGAAACCACAGGCTCAGGGAAAGGAGGTGACGATGTAGAGAAAATGATGAGAAACAGTGACATTGGAGAGCTCAAGATCAACAGCTGAAGTGTGAGGAAATGACAAAGGATCCCAGGAGAACCCTCCAGCAGCTCCCACTGCCCTCCAAAGGTCTCCAGGGAGCCAGGGCTGTGCCTGGTGGCGCAGGGAGAGGGATCCAGATGCTCTCTGTCCTCTCCGTCAGGGAGCAGCAAGGATAGGGCTGCTCCAGTGGGCAGCAAATGGGAACCCAGGTGTGATCCAGAACACACAGCGTCCTCAAACCCCAGGGAGCTATCTCAGAGCTTCTGGGTAGGACAGTGGTAATGGGGTCCCTTGGTGGCCCCAGACAAGATCAGATGAACCAGGACAGGGACCCTACCAGGATCAGGAGGAGACAGAGCTGGGACTACAGATAAGGCTCCAGCAAAGGTGGGTCCAGCCAGGTGCAGGGCCAGAGAGAAGCTGGTTGGTCTGGGCTCCAGCCAAAACAAGCAGCTGGAGACAAGATTCTTACAGTGATGATCCAGGAAGATCAGACCCCATAGAGCTTTACCTATATAAAAGTTCAGCCAAGGCCTGAACAATCAGGGCTGAGCCTCACTGGGCTCCTGGCCCAGCTGGGCTCCTGGCCCAGCACCTGTAGTTCCTACAGGCAATGAAGTCCAGTTAGTGCCTGATGAGTCCTCCTGAGGTCCTCCCCTGGTTTTGGGGATTCCAGCAGGGACTAGAGTGGGCAGTGGGAGCTCTGCTGTGGTTTCGGCTGGGAAAGAAGCACAAGAATGAGCACGAGGGGCCAAGGCAGCCCTGAGGGAGGTCCCCAGGGTGGGGGGACAGTGATGTGTGTCAGCACTCAGGGGCACCTCCAGGCTGAGGTGACTGGTGAGCACCAAGCCATTCCCACGCTCTTTCCAGCAGTTCCCTGGGAATGGCTCCAGCACATGACCCTCCTGTCTCTGTGCACGAGCGTCACTGGTGGCTGCAGGGACGTGCAGTGACATGAGCGGGCACCTGCTCTGCCCCCAGAGGCCTCCAGCTCCCATTCCCACCTCCTGAGCCTGAGGTCTGATGTGTCCTGCAGCAGCTCCAAGGAGGAGATGCACATGGCCACATTGCCCACAGTTGCTCTTCCCCCTGATCCTGCCATCCCCAGCAGTGCGTGGACACTGGCAGGGGACGGCTCCACTCTCTGGAGCAGCACTGGGACAGAACCCCTGTTAAAAACAACCTAGAAAAGGAGTGTGCTGGGCTGGCCCTGCCAGGGGTCACGGTGAGCCCAGCCATGGTAGCCTCAGACAGTGTGGCATGGCGTGGCGTGGCGTGGCGTGGCATGGCAACACCAGTTCAGGCACTGGGGCTGTGCAGGAGAGCCTGGCAACAACCTGGCTGGGCTCTGTCAGTCCCTACTGGAGCCATCCTGGGAGTGCTGGGATGGGCACCCACACCCCTCCAGCCCTCAGAGGGGGTCTCAGCCCCAAACCCTGCCCTGCTCAGGGCGCTTTTGGGTCAGCAGAGCAGCAGGGCAGGGCCTGGGGACCACCCAGCCTCTGTGGCATCAACCAGCGATGAACACAGTGAGGTCCTATGGAGACCAAGAGCTCACTCCAGCGGGGACAGGACAGGTTTCCTTGCAGGAACGTGCTAAAATGCCTTCAGGATGGAGGGAGGGCTTGAAAAAATGGAGGAGTTTATTTTAAAAAAGCAGGAAAAAAGTAGCAGTTTCTGTTTTGCTGCTCTCAGCAAGAACTACGTTTCCAACCGTCTCTCCCAGCAGTGACCACTGAGTAGTAGCTGTAACCACAACAGTCCTTGGTCATGAAACTTGGATATTTATCCTTCCTAATACTTGAATACACATTATTAGGAGGTAAATTTTCAAAGCTTTTGCACATTAAAAGTGCGAACTTGCCTTTCCCTCCCGGTGCTCACAAACCGAAAGTGGCTCAGGGCAGTCTGCAGTGGCTGCTTGGGGTTTTATTTAGCCCTTTTTCGTTTTTACTGTTTAAAAACTTGTCTCCTTGTGACTATGACAACAGTTTTGATTTGATTTTTTTCCTTCCACATCCCCTTTGAACAGCCACAAAGCCAGGGAATGTGGGAAAGCTGGGACAGCAAGGAGAAGTAGAACACCCCAGTGCCTTCTGGACAGCCCAAGGAAAGAAAAATACCACAAAGTCTTAACCCTCCCCCAAAATGATCCTGAGATCAGCACAAGAAGTTTTAAAAAATGTAAAAACTTTCCACCAATGTTTGGGCTCAAAAAAGAAAAAGGAAGTATTTTTAATTTTTTTTCTACTGTTTTTAGATGCTGTCTCCCACAAGCAGGACACAGGGAGTCAAAGCCAAAGGGAAGATACTTGAAGGGGTTTTGGGAGTGACATTTGGGAACAAGGACCAAACCTCCTCTGTGGAAGCTGGGTTGGTTTTAGACCCCCAGGAAACACAGGCCAGGGGTGTGTGGCTGGAGGGAGACTGGGATTGTAGGAGGATTTTTTGGCTTCAGGTGGCCTTGTGACCATGGCTGGGGCTGCCATGGGACACAGCAGCTTTGCTGGTGACCCTCGAGGGACTGCAGGGGACAGTCCTGTGTCAATTGGCTGAGATTTGCTGGCCACCACCTCCCACCCGTGGTGTCCCCAAGGCTCCCCAAGGCTCCAAATCTGGGATGACCCCACTGCACGTGGCCCTGGGCATGGCAAGGAGCTCTTCCCCAGTTCTGCATTTCCCAGGAATTGAATAAAATATCCACAAGTCAATACCAAAAGAGTTTTATTTAGCAGTCTCTCATCCTGCTGAACCCAGCAAGCACCAGGAGCCCCACTCTGCCTCCCCCGCTGCACGTGGCTGCCACTGCCCAGCTCTTCCCAGGGCTTCACCACATGGAAAATTAACATGGGGGGAAAATGTGCATTGGAGGCTCTGCTGCCTACCTGGCCTCCCAGCGCGAGGCTTGCTCCAGCGGGACGGGTCCCCTCAGTGGCACCCATGGGACACTGGGTTGGTGGCCCCTCCCGCCCACGTGGCCATCCCAGATGCCGGGGGGACACGCGGGGACGAGCAGGACGTCCCCAGGAAGGGCGGTGGAGCCTGGGGTGGGTGCTGGGAGCCAGGCAGGGCCTGTCAGCCACTCTTGGCCAGCACGCGGCTCCCGATGGGCTCGCGGTCCCAGCGCTGCTCTGTGCTCTCTCTTCTCCGTAGCCCACAGTACACTCATCCATAAAGTAGGAAACACTACACCCTGCAGTGCTGTTTAGTAGTGCTTTCTACTTTATGGGTGACTGCACTGTCTCTCAGTCGCTGTCGGCGGCCGCTCTCCTCCGGTGTGCAGCTCCTTCCCCCGTGCGAGGCCACAGCCGCGCCTCACGTGGCCCCGCCGTGGGCCACCTCCAGCCTGGAGTGGCCAGGGACGTGAATGGCAGGTCTGGTCTGGCCCCAGGACAGAGACTCTCTGGAAGTGTCATCTCCTGGGAGCCATGCCAAGCATGGGGGACATCCTTATCCCACAGGGGAGATCCTGCCTTGCCCTCCCTCATCTCCCCAAAACCCCTGCCCTGAACACAGGGGACATCCTCTCCTCATCCCCATCGGTGAGACCCTACCTCATACCCCATTGTCCCACCCTGAGCCCTCTCCCAGGCCCAGGGGACATCTTCACTTTCTCCCCAAGGCAGGGAGGCCACTTAATACCTCATCCTGGTCATAAGGGACAGTTTTGACTCATTCCCAAAGGAAGGACCCCACATCAGACCCCATCCTGGTCACAGGGATAAGCTTTCACTTGTCCCTCAAGGAGGGATTCCACCTCAGATGCCATCCAGGGCACAGAGAACCCAAATTCACCCCCTCTCAAACCTCATCCTGGGCACAGAGGGTGTGTTTGCTTTGACCCCATGGGGACACCTCCATCTCATACCCCATCTCATTCCCAAAGGACCCCCTTGCCTTGTCCCCACATGGGAGATTCCACCTTGAACTCCATTGCTGCCCTTCAGACCCCATCCCAGTCTCAGAGGACCCCCACATCTGGGCCCCAAGGGTGAGAACCCACCTCAAATCTTTGTCCCTCAAATTCCATCTTCATCACAGAGGGCCCACCATGCCACGTCCCCATGAGGGGACTCCACCTAAATGGCACCCTGGCCACAGAGGGCTCCTTTGCCTTGTCCCCGTGGTGGCAAGCCCAGGGCAAATGCCATCCGTGTGACAGGGACCCCCTGCATCGCCTCGTCCCCAGGGAGGTGATCCTATGGCAGTGGGTCCCTCTAGAAATGTCCTCACGGGGACCCTCCTTGTTCCCCCATCCTTTACTGAAGTCTCCTTGGCCCCATCCCCCTGCCCCGTGGCCACAGGAGCTCCAGGTCCTGGCGCTCCCCTTGGGCCCCCCTTGCCCCATCTCCCAGACATATGGAGATCCTCTGGATGCCCCCATGGCCCTTCGAGGTCACCTGCAGGTCCCCACGGTTAAGACCACCCAGCCCCAAGAGCCTCACCTGCCACGCCAGCCTCCACATCCACCCAGTCCCATCCCGGCTGCCACCAAAAACCCCCTTGGGTGTCACTTCTGCTTTGGGCACTTCCCGCCTCCGCCCCCCTGCCAGCACGGCACCTCCTCCCCTGCCGCCCCACTGTGCCCTCCTGTGGGCAGGGCCCCCTTACCTGTCATCGGCCCCAGCCCCCACTGCCCCCTCGCGCTGGCACCAGAGGCACAGCTGCCAGCGCCCCTGGACACCCCGAGCTGCTCCTCCAGCGCTGCGTGGGTGCCTCGATGGGTCTCCCTGTTACCAGGTCGGGGCGTGGGCGGCCTTCGCTGGGTGCTGGTGGCCCACATCGGGTGTGGGTGACCCACACTGGGTGCCGGTGGCCCACACTAGGCATGGCAGTGAGCGCCAGGTGCTGGTGGCCCAAGCCAGGCGCCAGTGGCCCGTGCTGGGTGCCGGTGCCGGTGTTGTGGGGTGCTGCACGGGGTGCTAGCTGGGGAGCAATGGGCCCCTGTGGGGCGCGGGGCTGCTTTTAACCCCATCCTGCCCACGTGGCCTGACCACAGGAAGAGCCGTCGCTGCGGAGCAGATAACGGTGCCGGTCCCACCCAGCGCCGCCCCACAGCCCAACCGCAGCCGGCCCAGCACAGGCAGGAAGCACCAGCCGGTTACGCTCTCCTGGGCTTTGCTGCTGACAGCGACAAACATGTTTGCGCAGAAAAAAAAAAGAAGAAAGAAAGAAAGGAAAAAAAAGGTGTTTGCACAGGATGATAGTAACTGAATCCACCTCCCACGGCTGCCCGGCTGCACCATGGCCCCTCGTCCTGTCCTAGCAGTGGGACCTGCATGGGAGCAGATCCTGCCCACGGAGGGTCCAGCAGCCATGGCGGGGCCGCAGGACTCAGGGGCTGCCTGATCGTAGGGGTGAAGCAGTGGGGACACAGGTGCCAGCGAGTCACAGGGCCCAAACCAGTGCTTTGGGAAATGCATTGTGCAAGAGGCTTCCTGGAGACTCGCTCCCTCAGGGCTCTGCAACACCAACCTTCCCCTGGCCTGGGCAGCTGTAGTGACCAACAGGGATGTGAGGCCCCAGGAAGAAAACCGAAAGCTGGGTTTGGAGGTTGGCACGTCCAGGTTGCAACGGCCCCAGGTGACAGCACTGGGACGGTGCTGGGACACGAAGCAGGAGGATTTGGCACGGCCAGCACTGCCCTGTCCCAGTGCCGGGGAAGCCCACCACTTAACTAGATCAAAACCTACAAACTAAATCCCCGAAAGTGACCGTAAATGGGGCTGTGTCTGTCTCTGCACTGGTTTTCATGTGCCTCTGCAAAAGGCTCCTTTTTAGGCCAATGCGATTCACTCTCAACATTGATAATATGGACGGAAATGTATAAAAAACAGTCCTGGTGAGGTTTGCAGGAGGCAGGGGAGAGCAAAGCCAAAAATAACCAAGCAGCAGCAGCACAGGCAGAAGTGATTTGACTTGAGCTGCACGTGTGCTGATGGCAGCAGGTAAAAGAGGCTTCAGGAGAGAGGGAATTGGTTGGGAAGCCCTTTCCAAATTGCGGCTGAGCTGGTGGAAGTTTCAGTGGAAAAATCCCAACAGAACTGGCTGGAGTGAGCCCATCCACAAGCCCAGCAGCCCCGTCCCTGTGCCTTGGCCTGCCAAGGGCTGCCCTGTCTCCCACCCTTCCCTGGCCCTGTGCCCATCTCCATCCCTTATGGTCACAGGGCTGGGGACACCGTTCCTGTGCTGCAGAGAAATTCAACAAGGAATGTCAGTGCTGTTGGTGATGTCTCCACAGGGCTCTTTTGGCAGCTTTGAGCCCAGGAGCACTGCTCTGCCTCACCAGGGGCCTGTGGTAAGCAGCCACTCATCCATGGCAGAGGCCACCACGTGCAGGCTGGGTCCATGGGATGGCCTCTTGATGCCAGGTGACTTCAGGTGCCTCCCAGACTGGCCCTCCTGGGGACCTGAAATGTGTAAATATCATTTTTGATATGAACCACAGAATATCCTCACTTGGAAGGGACCCACAAAGATCATAAAATCCAGCTCCTGGCCCCACAGAGGACACCACAACAATCCCACTCTGCACCTGAGAGCAGATTGTTGCCAACCCAGAGACCATCCTGGAGACATCCCCCAGTGCCATCAGCCACCTCCATGCCATGGGACAGTCCCCAGCAGTGGTGGGTGCCATCACTGGGGGTGAAAGTTGCACAGGGTACAGGCAACCACGCTCTTACAGCAGAGAAAGGATCCTTTTGGGGGGCAACCAGAGACAGATTTGGCCCCAGAGGTGCTGCTGAGGGACTTTCCCCCATGCCCCAGGGTCAAGGCCATGTTCCTGGCTGATGACAAATTGGTCCCTGGTAAATACTGCAGGCTGGGAGGAGGGGAGAGGGTGAGAAACCAGGCCCAGTGAGGAAACCTCTATTTGAGGCTGACCATGTGGCAAAGCAGGATGAAGGTATTTCCCAACAGAGGCGGCTGGGGGAGATTGCACCCAAGGACAAGATGTCAGGGGAGAGTGAAGCACGTGGCTGGAGCCGGGATGTGCTGGATGGCAGCGGGGAGGGAGCTGTGCCTTCCCAAATCGGGGTCCCCAGCAGAGCCCTGCCCAGCACCTGCCCGTGCTGCTGAGGGGCCCTGCAGGGGGGCCACAGGCACCTTCCCAGCAGAGAAGTGCGAGGAGGCAATGCTTCCTCTTTCCCCAGCCCAGCACGGATGGGGTATATGACATTTTGGGTCCTAAGCTGGTTTCCTTCTGCCTGCACTGGTCTCAGAAAGGAGGAAATCAGCAGATATGGGTCCTTGGGCTCTGATGAGGTCCCTCAAAGTCTCCAACTGATGATGAACTTACCACATGCCCCAGCCATTGGTTAATTTTACTGGTTGGCAAACCAGGCTGTAGGAATTCCCACCCCAGCCCTTGGCTCTGGATCGTTTGCTCCACTCGTTTCCATCTGAAGGAGCTCCAGGAGCTTTTTGGGGTCGGGGAGGCTGAAACAGCTGCGTTTCCTCCCCTGGGAACCTCATGAGAATATCCGGTCCCCAGCTTTCCCGAGGCCCCTCTCCACACCCTGCCCACCTGCTCGGCATCTCCCAGGGCCTTGCTGGCAGACCCCAGGTGCTGCTTCCCAGGGTGCAGCTGCCTGAGCCAAGCCATGTCCCCCCGAGGCAGCGCTCCCCGGCTCTGCCCTCCCCTGCCCTCGCCTCGGGGCACGCGGATGCAGGTCCGACACTGCCGCGCACCCCAAAATTC
Organism: Dryoscopus gambensis; assembly: GCA_013389985.1. NCBI lineage: Eukaryota > Metazoa > Chordata > Aves > Passeriformes > Malaconotidae > Dryoscopus > Dryoscopus gambensis. The sequence continues at coordinate 99,828 of WEIT01006231.1, read as the reverse complement.
CCTGTGCAGGGAGCACGGCGGGCGCCTCGCTGCCGCCCTGCCGCACCGAGTGCCCTCCGCCCGGAGGGCTGTTCCTTTTCCAGTAACGCTGCCGGTATCGGGGAGCGCAGGGAGCAGGGCCGGGGCTCGGGGCAGCGGCAGCGCCGGACGCGGCGCTCGGCAGGGGGAAGGGCCCTTGTCGGGCTGCGCAGCCGAGGCGCTGCGAAAGCGCTGATATTTCTTATCGGCCCTGCAGCAACTTCCCCTCCTCGCCTGCGGTTGCGGCGCTC
>WEIT01006231.1:26039-98461 GCA_013389985.1 Dryoscopus gambensis | reverse complement strand
CTCTCCACACCCTGCCCACCTGCTCGGCATCTCCCAGGGCCTTGCTGGCAGACCCCAGGTGCTGCTTCCCAGGGTGCAGCTGCCTGAGCCAAGCCATGTCCCCCCGAGGCAGCGCTCCCCGGCTCTGCCCTCCCCTGCCCTCGCCTCGGGGCACGCGGATGCAGGTCCGACACTGCCGCGCACCCCAAAATTCCCTGTGCAGGGAGCACGGCGGGCGCCTCGCTGCCGCCCTGCCGCACCGAGTGCCCTCCGCCCGGAGGGCTGTTCCTTTTCCAGTAACGCTGCCGGTATCGGGGAGCGCAGGGAGCAGGGCCGGGGCTCGGGGCAGCGGCAGCGCCGGACGCGGCGCTCGGCAGGGGGAAGGGCCCTTGTCGGGCTGCGCAGCCGAGGCGCTGCGAAAGCGCTGATATTTCTTATCGGCCCTGCAGCAACTTCCCCTCCTCGCCTGCGGTTGCGGCGCTCGCTGCCGGCAGGGGAAGTGCTGCCCTCGGCCCCAGGGCTGGAGGAGACGAGCTCCTGCCGGCGCCTCAGTCCGGCCTGCGAGCCCCGCTCGCTGCTGGGGACAGCAGCTGCCCCGCCACGCTCAGTGATCCCCACTCTCCAGCCCGCCACGGCTCCCGTCCAACTGGCACCTTGTGAAGGAAGAGGAGGAGGAGAAGGAGGAACAGGATGGTCTTACCCAAACCCTCCCTGAGCCACCTCCACTTCCCCGGGGTCAGTGGGAAAGTGGCGGGGCTAGCCCCTGGATCCACAGCCAAGCTGTAGCATCTCCTGGCCAGGCCCCAAAGGAGCCACAGTGTCTCAGTCAGGCCGCTGCTAACACTGAAGCCTGATGACAGCATTCCCAACACACGATAGCCCTCTGAGAACATGGGACAGAGGCACGGGGGCACAGCTCTCTCTGCAAGGGGTGACCTCCTAAAAAGCCCCCGGCACAGAGGGCTCTGAGCTGGGATGCTGCAGGAGAGCAGGTGCCAGGGACATCTGCAGCACCAAAACATCAGGAGTGCCAAACACCACCCCCTGAGAGCTTTTTGGACGGGAAGAGCATTGTTTTCCACTGTCATGGCAAACCAAGGAAGAACTGCAGCGCCTGTGGCACGGCTGAGAAGCCAGCTCTGCACCCAACAGAGGGGCTGTGGTACCTGCGTGGGCCGAGCCCCGTTTCACTGCGGGGCACGGGATGGGGCCCCAAGCGGGATGTTCGGGGGGAGCCCCCCGAGCGCCCCCAGCCTGATGCCCCTGCCTGTTCCCGTGCTTGGCCGGTGCCCGGGGCCAGGCAGGAGCGAGGCCGTTAAAAGTGACTCAACCAGAAACTGCCGGGCGAGGAGGCGGCGGCGGGAGGCAAATGAGAGCGCGAAGGGAAACCTCAAAAAGGCGAAGTGACGCGGCGGGTAGGGGACACGGTGCTGGATTTGCCCATATATAGACAAAATCGCGGCCTGGCTGCGCCAGTGGCGGGCGTGGGGCGGTTGGGCTGGGCCGTGGCTGCTCCGGCACTTTCCGTGGCACCTGCTGCCACCGGCCACGCAGGTGGGGGAAGGGGACCCCGCGGCCTGGGGGCTCTGGAGGGGCCCCCACGGCACACGGTGCTGCGCAGATGGGTGACTCCTGTTTTCCCCCTCCTCCTGGGATGGAGGATGTGCTGGGACAGAGCCAGTGGGGAGATGGGGAAGGAGGGATGAGAAGCATCAGGCTGAGCTGTGGATTTCCCTGGGCAGGATGGGCTCAGGAGGTGCAGGGCTGAGCTCTGTGGTGACAGACCCTACTCTCCCTCGACCTTGACCCTGCAGGACAAGGGACAGGCTGAGCTGAGCATCTCTGAGGGCCAGAGACATGGAGGAGGGGAGACAGGCACTCAGGGCTGCCAGAAAGCATCTCCCCGAAGCTGGCACTGATGGCACCTTTCCAGGCCAGCTGTGCAGTTCCAAAGCCCCAGCCTGGCCAAGGAGATAGATCCTGCAGCCACTGGAGTGGGCACAGTGCCCTGTACCACACACCTGGGCTGTTTGGGGACCAGAGGTGCACTATCCTCTCCCAACACAAGTCGCAGGGCTCTGTTTGGGAACTCAGTGGCTCTTCTGCAACTGCCCATGCAGAAGGACCATTCCCTCGGAGGGGAAAAGCCCCTTCCAGCCCAGCACCAGCATCAGCCTGGGTGACATGCAGCTGGCCAGAAGGGAAGGACAAGTGCCACCTGGGATGCAGGAGGAGGTCTGGGAGAGCTGGGGATGGGGAGATACCATCAGATTCTCAAATCCCTCATTGGACTTCAGCTGTGGTCTAACTTTGCCATGTGCCCTCAGGAAATGTGTTCTCAACACCCTCAGCCACCTCCACTACCGAGCTGAGACTCCACTTTGCTCCTCCCAACCCTTGGCATCTCCCTTCCCATGGTGGAGCAGACCCGGGAGGTGAGAGCTCTCAGTCTAGAGGAGGGTTGGGACCAGACTCCAGAACCTCAACTCTGTGGGCAGACCCATGGGTTTGGAGGTATCCACCATGAAGCTGTTTAGGACTCTTTGCAGGCAGCCCTGAGCTCACAAGGGATGGATGTTCCACCTGCAGGTGCCCTTTGCAGGCCTCTGTCAGGAACCCACCCGCCTCTCCCCTTCTCAAAGCAGAGCCTCCTCCTCCCACTGCAGTTCCTGAGGGGAAAACACTCAGAGGACCCATCATACATCAGAGCTCCCTGTTTTCCTCACAGATATCCTCAGCAGGGAGTACATCTCAGTTCCTTGCCCACCTGCCATCCCAGCGCACCAGGGTTCCCTTGGGATCGGCATGTGGTAGCTGGGCCCTGTTCCTGCCCTGCTTTGAGAGCTCTTGTAGCTTGCCCTTCCCCCGCTCTCCAGACTGCCCCCATCCTGCCGCTGCTCAGATCTGGCCCTGGGCCCCTCCTCTCCCCACCACATCAGACACAGGGGCCTCGGTGGCTTCTGCCCATATGCCCCGACACAGAGGTGACGGGCAGGATGGGGCACCCATGCCTGGCAGGGCCCGGGGTTTGCCATCCTCACTACAGCAGCATTTCCCTCCAGGTACCAGGACAACTCAGGCCATCTTCCCCATCACCTCCACCTGCCAAGGTCTCCTCAGCATTTCCAAGGAAAATAGTCTTAAGCTGGGGTTTGTTTGATGCTTTTTCCCCACCCCTACCACCTATCCCCAAGGGTTTCCATATCCCTGAGGTAATCAGTTCCCCCCAAGGACACAGGGTGGCCAAAAGGCACCTGGGAAAGTCCAAGTCCACCCTGGGAGCCAGTGAAGCAGGTGAAAGTGGATTTAGGGTGAAGCAGGAATGATTCTCAGAGAGTAGGAGAACCTCTCCTATCAGGAAAGGCTGAGAGAATTGGGATTGTTCAGCATAGAAAAGAGAATCTTCGGGATGGCCTTCCAATGCCTGAAGGGAAATTACGGGAAAGATGGAGAGAGACAATGTACAACAGCCTGGAGTGGCAGGACAAGGGGGAATGGTTTCCCATTGCCAGAGGGCGGGATTAGATGGGATATTGGAAGGAATTGTTCCCTGGGAGGGTGGGGAGGCCCTGGCACAGGGTGCCCAGAGCAGCTGTGGCTGCCCCTGGATCCCTGGCAGTGTCCGAGGCCAGGCTGGATGGGGCTTGGAGCAGCCTGGGGTAGTGGAAGGTGTCCTCCCTGCCATGGCAAGGTAGGGAAGGAGGTGGTCTTTAACATCCCTTCCAGCCCAAACCATTCCATGATTCCATGACGCTGCTGCCAGCCCAGGCAGCACCTCAGTGTACCACAGCAGACACAGAGCAGCCCCGGGGGCAGAATAGGGATGGTCACCCTGCCTCGGCCCCCTGGGCAGGGTCCAGGGTGCTCTCATCTCCGTCCCCCTTCATCTGAAGCCTAGGTGGCCCAAGGGAGAGGCCGGCGGCCGCTGTGACCGGCTGTGGGCAGGTCCCGTCCCCGGGCAGCGCCGGAGGGCCCCGCGCAGGTGGGGACAGGCATTTCCCGGCAGCTGCCTCTGCAGAAGCACCGAGTGCTCTGCGGTTTGGAAAGTCACTTTTCTCGTCCGCAGGGAGAGCCGGGGTATCGGTTCTCAAAACCCGCACGAAAATCCACTGGCTCGTGTTTCCTGCCGGGGCTGCCCCGGCCCCGCCGCCCGGAGCTGCCAGGCTGCCCGGGGTGCCAAACCTGCAGCATTTTCGGGCCTGGCTGAAATATTTGAGCGTCATTTGGTGCAGGGGGAGGAGCCGTCCTGACACGTCTCAGCTCCCAGCCCGCGGACGCTTTTCTCTCCCGATCCCCACTCCGGCTGCCGCCGCACATTTTTCCTCCGGTTTCTTCAACGTGAGACCTCCCTGCCCTACTTTTTGCAGTGAATAAAGACCCGCATCGCTTGCTTTTTGCTCGTACAAACCCCAGACAGCTCCGGGGCTGGAGTCTCCCTGGAAGGCTCCTTTTGGGAGCCTTGCGGGAGCAGTGGATCACCGGGGCTGCGCGATGTGGGATGCGAGAGAGCTCGCAGGGAACGGGCTCGGGGCCAGACTGGTGAGAGGCACCACGGTCCTGGAAGCGCTGCAGGCGCAGGAGGTGCAGCTCTCAAGGACCACGACGTTCACCCCATTTTCCTCGCCGAGGTGGCTCCTTTGCACCTGCACTGCATCTCCTGCCAGTCTTAACTCAACATACCCTGGAGCACTTGGGCTTCCAGCAGGGGGTGAGGTCTCTGCAGGGTTTCCACACCCCCTGAGTTTCCCCGAGAGGCACAGTGACAATGCACACTGCTCCCTGGGGGCAATTTCCTAAGCAAAGTTCCCAGCCCTGAGTGGTGACTGCAGCTTCCCAGGAAGAGAGATGAGAACCACGGAGCTTCAGCCCCACAGCAACCCCAGCAAAACAAGCCCATCCTGCTCAGGGTCCTGTGCAGATCCCTCTTGTCACCTCCTCTGCATCACGGGGCCAGGGGACGAGGGTCCTGGGTCCTGATGTGGTTCCAGCCTTGGAGCAGCTCCAGCATGGCCATTCCCTGCAGCTAAGGGAAGGCAGTAGGGACTGAAAGGTGCTGTGAAACAGCAGGAAATGGAGCTTGTGGCTCAGTCCAGCAGTTCCCCAGCACAAGGCCGTGCTGCCACCCCGTGGCACTGCCAGCATGAGGCTCCCCGGGCAGGGCACGGTACGGGGGTGGATCTGTCATCCAACATCCTCCCAGCCCAGCTGGAGCCAAACCCTTGCTCCCCAGACCCATCACCAGCCAGCTGGAGAAAGAGCCACCCACCTCATCCTCCTTGTCCCCTTCCCACCTTATTGTCCTTGTCCCCTTCCATCCTGAACATGTCAGGCTGCCCAGACAGCCCTGGCTGCAGCTGTCCCAGACCATTCCACTGGGGATGAATGCATATGGGGGGATCCCAGGTCACCCTGTGCCCCTCATGGCATGGCTGGGCCAAAATTGCCCTCCAGAGCCCAGAGGTCCATGCCCAGAATGCCTAAACCTGAGCATCCTGCAGAGACCGGCCCTGGGCTGCTGGGACAGTCACACCTCTGTCCCACAGGCCTGGTCTGCTGGGAAAACTCAAGGTCCATTTGCCCACACTGCAACCCAAAGAGCCTGAAGGATGACTCACCAGACAACTCAAGGGCTTCGGTTTCACCAGGGATGTGTGAAAGTCACTGTCAACTCCCCCTTTTGACTCAGAACTGAACCTGCTGCTCCATCTTCCCAAGAGGAGGGTCTGAGCCCCAGACCAGGGGCCGACGTGCCCAGAGCTCTTCTCACAAAAGGTGGATCTGCACCTGGAGACGTTTGCTGGAGCTCAGAGCCCAGCAAGGACTTGACTTGGCCCTGATCTGCACTGAGCAACTACTCATTACTTCAGCACCCCATCTGCAAGGGCCCAAGCAAAACATGGCTTAAGGCACCTTCCCCTCCAGCCCCGCTGTGCTCCAGGCTTGTCCCACCACACATCTGCTCCAAATCTCCACAGGAGGCCATGCTCTGTCTGACCTGGGACTCATTTCTTGTGATCAGCTCTACAAACCAGAGCAGTGCAGAGAGGGCATCACCTCTGCACTCCTGGCAGTGTCACTCCCCAGCCAGTCCTGAACTCCCTGTGCTGCAGTTGCTCTCATCCTAGACCAAGTGTAATTTTCAGGCTGTAATAATTCTCACTGTTTGTCTCAGGAAAACAAAAATTAAGCTTTCCAGCTCCAGGATTATCTCAGGGGAAAAAAAAGGTTATTTCACAGAGCTACTGATCGAGGACTTGTCCCATCGTGACTGGTGGCTGCTGCCGAATTGAAACAAAACAACTCAAACAAGAGCCATCAGCTTAGCAGGCCGAATCCCTCAGGATTCGTTACAAGCGTTACAGACACTAAGCTGACACTTGTAACAGTCACATCCCCAGAAATAGGAGGCTGAACGCGTGTTTCCGCCCCTGCTTCTCCACCTCTCCTGCGTGCAAGGCCTGGCGTTGCCTCCCAACCCCACCAGCAATGGGCTCGTCCTGCTCTGCCTGCCCTGGAGCCCAGCAACAGCCAGTGGACAGTCCTGGAAGGTCCATCCTGCTACCGCATCCCTCATGCAGGACCTGCAGGCCCAGGGATCCGTGACCTCCATGTAACTACCTCCACAGGAAACACTGGCCGTCACCGTATCTCCTCTATCCAGCTGGGAGCTGCGGGTTTCCCACAGGGAAGGACACCCAGAACAGCCAAGGCAGGATCTCCCTCTCGAGGCAGGAATATGGCCCATGGCACAAGCAGTGACAATCGCAAGCTCCAAACAGTCTGGCACAGGCAGGGGGCGAGTGTCAGCCCCCCCACCTCACCACCCTGCAGCGGTGAAACCACTGACAGAGTGACAGCTGGACCCAGCCCTGAACAGGCAGTGTGTTTTATTGAACTATTTACACAGCTATTTCCCAAATCCCCTCTTTCCCACACCAACTGTAAAAAAGCTTGGGCATCACGATGAAGCACCCTTTCCCAGCCCTACGCACACCCTCCCCCCTGGCAAGGCTCAGATAAATGTCGGTGGTGTGGTGGAGTCTGGAGGTACCGAGCGAGGGGAGCTGAGCCTGCACACTCCGAGTCCAGCCCCACTTCCCCATAGGATGAAGCTGAGAGGTTTCGGAGCAGTGTCCACTGCCTCTTCCACACAGCATGGGATCTCCAGGCAGCACAAGAGCCCTTCAGGTTTTTATGGCTGTGTCCCGAGACTTGTAGGCCACGCCACGGCTCTTCAGCTCTCGGACAATCCCTGCAGCAAGGAGACAAACACATTTCAGTCTTCTGGAATGAGGAGCCCTGGGAACACCTGGTGGTTCTGTCATGTAGAACTGGACAAGCATCTTTGTTTCACAGAATCGTGGAATATTCTGAGTTGGAAGGGAGGGACACACAAGGATCATGGAGTCCAGGTCCTGGCACTGCACAGACACCCCAACAATCCCACCCTGGGCACCCCTGGCAGCGCTGCCCAAACGCCCCTGGAGCTCTGGCAGCCTCGGGGCCGTGCCCATTCCCTGGGGAGCCCAGGCAGTGCCCAGCAGCCTCTGGGGGAAGAACCTTTTCCTGATATCCCACTTAAACCCTAACCCTGGGTATTCCAGATATGCCTGGGTTGTGCCAGGTGGCCTCAGATTCTTGCCTCATGATGTTTCCAGCTCGTTCCCAATGCAGAGCTCAGTCAGAAATAAGGAACCTGGGATTCCAGACACAGGCACAGCTTTCACTGTGGGATTTGGGATTCACTCGTGGGTTAGGAGTCTGCTCTGGGGCTACATACTGGGCAGGAACTCAGCTGGATGGATGATGCCCTTTCAGCATTCCAGAGATAAGGCAAATCCTCTGTACCCTCCACTCCATTTGTAAACACGCAAATCCACCATGGCACGAGCCCTTAGTGTAGCAGGAGGAGTGTGCTCACTGGGATTGCCACAACAGCACCCCATCCTGCAAAACCCTTTTCTATGAACAAAACTCCGTGTTTTCCTGGAGCTGAATGGTTTGAGATGTGCTCACTTGCCAGAATCACTCTTTAATCCCTGTTTATCTCTCTGACAGCTAGGTTTTAGCCAGCAGTTTTCAACATAAACTTCTGGCAGGTACAGTGCTGAACCCTGAAACTCCCTCTCCAGTCCAGCACCTCCTCGCAGTCACCTTTGCCGATCCCATCACACCAGGCTGATCCTGTCACACCTGGCTGATCCCATCACCCACATGCCCGGTTCCCTGTGCAATGTTCACAGAGCCCCAAACCCTGCCTCCATCACACAGGTACCTTGAGGCAGGCGGCCGGTCACGGACACTGCATAGACACCTGGCTTGAAGGTACCTGCAGGAAAGAAAACCCCGAGTTACCCCGTGTGGAGCAGCCAGGTGGGAATCCTCAACTTGTGCATGTGTCCCCTCACTGGGGGGTGAACACGTTCCACAGCCCAACCAGCAGCTCTCACTGCCCCCAAAAAGGGTTTGCAGAGAAGGGATCTCCAGCTACCAAATTACTCACTGATCCGCTGCCACTTGGAGACCCAGCTGTCCTCAGGGCTCATCATGGCGATAATCCTGCGGGAGGGATGGCAGTGAGGGGACGTCTCTCGGCTGGGTGACCCCACAGTGCCACTTCGGTGTCCCCATGCTCCTGGGGGACCATGGCCAGGCCCAGGCCCCACTCACCCATCGAAAGAGGAGCTAGTGCAGTCATAGACCATCTCGCGGTTTCCCTTCATCTGCAGGTACGTCTCGCAGTTGTCACAGCCATCATACTCAAACTGGTCGATGGTCTAAGGGGACCCGGGTATCAGGGACCCGGAGCAGCCGGGAGCCGGGTGGCCGCGGGGCCGGGAAAACGGAGGGAACACCGAGGGAAGGGAGAGAGGGAGGGAACACCGAGGGAAGGGAGGGAGGGAGGGAACACCGGGAAGGAGGGTTCAGGGCCAGGGCCGGGGCGGACGAGAAGCACCCAGAGGCTGCGGGAGGCAGGGGAGGGAGAGAGGGCCGGGGCAGGAAGGGCCATGGCAGGGGCTGGAGGGACACACCAGGCGGGGGAAAGACGGCGAAGGTCCAGGCCGGAGAGGGGGGCCTGGGCCGGGAAGTGCCGGGACAGGGAGGACCAGGACGGGCGGGGAGGGGGCCGGGAAGGGCAGGAAGGCTCGGGCCGTGGCCGAGAGGGAGAAGAGCCGGCACAGGTAAGGGCCAGGGCCGGAGCGGGGAAGGGGCGGGAAGAGCCGGTGCCGGGGAGAAAGGCCCGGGTGGGGGCTGCCAGACTTAAGCCGGACAGGGGAAGGCCCGGGCCGGCGGGGAGCAATCCCTGTGCCGGCCCCTGTCCCTGTCCCCTTTCCGGTCCCACCTTGACGAGGGAGCAGAGCAGGCAGGCGCGCAGGTGCCGCAAGTCCTTCGGGACGGTCTCCAGCGAGATGGCAGCCATCGCTGTCCTGGCCCCGCTCTGCGACTGCGCCGCGGCCCCGGCCCCGCCCNGTCCCGCCCCGCGGGGCTCCTCCGCCAGCGCAGCCGCGCGCACAAAGAACAAACGCACGCAGCAGATCGATACATGGATAAATATATTAGTAAATAAATATATTTCTGAGCACATCAGCATATTCACACATCTTTGTGTTTATCGGACATAAATACAGTTTTGCATATATATAAAACGTATTCTTCCTTTTTTTTTTCTGTGTGTGGTGTTTTTTTTTTTTTTTTCCTGGGTCATAATTTATTCCCAAGTCCCGAGAGCCAGGACAGACTCAGCAAAAAAACAAACGAAACAACAAGCAACAACAAAACGAACCGATATTCACATTTCCAAAGGATCTGTAGGATTTGTGCGGGAGGGGAGAGACCCAGCCAGCCCGACCACATGCCCGGTTCGGGGGTGGGAGTTCCTGGGGGGTCCCTGGGGAAGGGCCGGGCCTTCAGTTTGCATAGAGGGACAGTTTTCGGCTGTGACTTTGGATACGAGGAAGGAAAACGAACTGTGTCATTGCAGGGATGCTCGAAAAATTCAGTGGTGGAGCCCACAGGCACCGAGCACTCAGAAGCATCACCCAGAAGCCAGAGGTAAAGGAATGTGAGGAACCATTCCCTATTTTCTCAGATACTGCTTCTTCCCTTCCAGGCAGCCAAAGATAATCATCCATCTACTGAAGAGGATCTTTGAAGCTCACGTCCCCCTGAGCCCCCATCGAGGCAAACCTGCACTCCAGCATTTTCTACATGAAAAGGAGCAGCAGCATAAGGTCAGGAAAGGGAGACACTTGGAAGCAGGCGTTGCCCTGGCAGCCTGGTAATACTGCAGTGGGGAGTGCAGAGGGTGCCCGAGTGCTGACCGCTTTCCCAAAGCTTGTGGCTCGAAAATTCAGGCATCTCCTCTTTTGTTAGGGATAAGGAAGGAAAGAGAGGACTTTAGAGCTGCACTTGTTCCTTTGAGCAGTGAAATGCATCCGCGGAGGCTCTCTGCCTTCCTGACTCCTGAAGACAGCAGTGGGAGCACCCTGGCTCTGAGCCCTCCAGGATGGTCAAGGACATGGGGAGCGGGTTCAGACAAGCCACGGACCAGGAGCACAAGAAGCTGAATTGGGGTGAATCCAGATCTGCTGCTGGATTTTTCCTCTAGTTTAAGACTGACTTCCCTGCATGGGAGAAAACATCTGAGCTTGTGTCTTCTGCTTGCACTATAGGACAAGCGAGAGCCTGGAAAGGTCTAAATGTAATTCTGCTGGCTTCTTTGATGAAAGAAATTCAGCTCTTCCCTAGACTGAAAGGTCCCACAGGGGGCTGGTCACAGGAGACAAGGAATGAGTACTACAAGGGAATAATGCTGGATTTAAAACAGTGCTATTGGCTGATCACTTGACTGTCAGGGACTGATTAGCAGCTGGGACAAAGATGCCTTTTTCAAGGATTAAGGGCAGCAAACCCCGTAAAAAGCTTTCCCACCAACAAAGGAAGGCAGAGGATTATCCTGAACTGGGACTGCATCACCAGAGCACTCTCTTGAGAAGCTGCTGCTTCAAAGGAAAACGCAGGTAGCTTTACTGAGCAGATGGGAAAGTCTGTCCCGACATCAAGGTTCGAATTGTTAGGAGTTATCTTCAGCTCCAGTGTTGTCTCCTCACCAATGCTTCCCTGTGCTTGGAAGCACTTGGTGCCATAGAAATGTGCACTTTATGTGGGAATCTGGCTGATTCTTTGGCCCGACTGATCATTTAGGGCAATGAACTTGACAGGAATTCTTTGCTGTTTGAAAGCTGCATGGGTTCTATATGTTTTGAATTTGGCAGGTTTTATTTTGCTTGAATGTCTGCAAATTATGAGATGTAGGAAGTAAGAACTAGTGACATTCAGAAAAAGCCAAAATACCCATAAATGCGGGGGGAGGGAAGTAATACACCAAAGCTTGATGATTTCTCAGATTTTCTCCCTACATCATCAAAATATTGGAAAAGACAGAACCATCCTTTTGAAGGATCATTTCAGGAGCCTCAGAAATGAGTGATGGATAGGGGTCTGCTCTGCATTTATTATGGAGGCTTTTGCTGGGAGTTTTTGCTGTGTCTTGGGGCAATGAGAGGAAGAAGAGAAGCAGGAGCCATGTAAACTCCAGGATTTTCCATAACTCCTATGATGGGCACATCTGAGATATGTTTGAAATCTGCTCTTAACAGGGTTGGGCAGGACAGCTATTTGAGGGTAAGTGGAAGAGTTAGAGGGTGAAAGACTTGTTCACGCTACCAGGTAAGAGGATGGATTCATCACAATGGAAAGAGTCTGACCCAGCTCCTTCCCAGAAATGCTGACGTCCCTGTGTCTTCCCCTCTCCTGCTGCTGGCAAACAAAGCCAGTGGCCGAGACGGCGTCAGCGGAGGGACACTGAGGTGACCAAAAGTGGTGAGAGCTCTTGGTTTCCCCTGAAGTCAGAAGCAGCACCTTGTAGGGCAGCCCTTTGCGTGGTAAGAGGGAGAATAGCTTGTTCCTATGTCTGAAATAAGCATGGAAAAGTTAATTGAAGAAGTCTGGCTTTTGACCTAAGTGAGGAAATGAAGTCAGGAGCTACCAGGCCACAGAAAGTAATTTCTGCAGCTTTTGGTCTCGAAGGCTTGTTTATTTTTGCAGTGTTTAGCAAAACCTTTTGTGGCATGAACATGCCAAAATAGCAGCTTGCACTCACTCAGTGAGCTCTCCCTGGGAGCCCTGCCCGGCTTGGAGCGACGCCACGGATGTCGACGGGCTGCCTGTGCCTTCAGCGGAGACAGGCCCAGAGAGCAGGGCTCTGTGTTTGTGTGATCTCGGGGCGCGGGGACATGTCAGGAGACCACGAGTGTCCTGCTGCTCTTGGCAATCCATGTCTCGGCAGGGCAGGGCCGGGCAAAGCCAGATGTAAGCAGCTCCATGAACATCTGTGTCCACTCCAGCTCCCAGCGAGTGAAAAGGCCAGTGTTTTATTAAACTGAGTGTTCACGGACATCCTGGACCTCCTCTTCAGATCCTGCAAACAAAGAAAAGGAGAAAGAAGTGTCAGCTACACCTGGCTGAACATTCCCAGGCTCTGCAGCTGCTGGGGCCTTGACCCTGCAATCCAGAGAACACATGCTGCAGGAAAAACCACTAAGTGAAAGCTACTAAAAAAGCCACTACGCCACTGGAACAGGCTCCCCAGGGAATGGGTACGGCCCCAAGGCTGCCAGAGCTCCAGGAGCATTGGCATAACACTCTCAGGGGTGCACAGGGCAGGATTGTTGGGATGTCTGTGCAGGGCCAGGGACTGGACTGGATGATTCCTGTGGGTCCCTTCCAATTCAGGCTATTCCATGATTCTACAAAGTTTCTCCCAGTTTCTCAGAGGGAATTTTCTGGCCACATCCCAGCCATTTTATTCCTCTAAGGTGAAGTACAATGAAACCTAAAAATAAGACATCCAGCTACTCCTTAAATATTTCAGAAGAGGCAGGCTAAGGGCACCCCAAGATTCACATCACTACTAGGTGTTTGCTTTTGAGGCTTTTTGATGTTTGCTCTTTGTGAAAATCTGTACAGCTGACTGAAAAATTGTTAGGAACAGAAAATACACCAATTCATATCTCACAGAGCCAGGGTGCAACAGAAACTCCAGGCAATAAGAGCAGAGAGCAGTGATGCAAGACAGGAATGACACATGTTCCACAGTGTTCGAGAGGTTGCACAAAGAGCTTTTGAGTCCAGCTCAGGCTCAGGCTCTTCCCCAGCCCCTTCCACCTGGGGAATTATTGACAGGCAGGTGCTGAGCAGTTTTGTTGGAGCCATCCAACAAAAAGGCTGCCTAAAAAGGTGCACCCAAGTCACTGCTCCAGACAGCCCTTTTCTCTCTAAGTCACTGCCCGCTGTCACACACACCACAGTGTCCCTTCCCAGATGTCTCTCAAGCCTGCCCAGAACTCCTACACAAGGTCAGCATAGCCCCGCAAAGACATACAGACATTATTTTTCCTACTTCCCTTTTCCTGAATGTTCCTGAGATCAAAGGAAAGAAATGCCCACATAGAGATGCATAGAGGGCAATTTAAAACAACTTTTCAGAACAGTCACAACCAATTCTTGTTGGTTATATATCAACAGCTGTAGGAGCAGAGCCTTTAAAATTAAATACGTGGGAAGAAAACAAACACAACAAGATTCCGCTTGGAAAAACGTAGCTAATCAATGTGGGAAAATGAATGCACATGGTGTTGTACCTGTACACACGTGTGCAAGCATGGCCACAGCAACCGAAGACAGAGTGAGTGTATCTTGCATTTGTGACTTGAGTCACAAGTATGTGGAATCAGCCATTTCCAACTGCTTCCCTTGTCACCAGCTTATGTGCAACCCAAAAAGAGATTCAATCTTCAATCCCTCCATGTTCAGATGCCTTCAGTCTCAAACAGCATTACTAAAATAGTTTCTGAAAGCTGTGCCTGTGTGAGTGTTCCCTGCTTGTGCTAAGAAAAGATCGTGACCTGGAGAGGTGGAAGAACCTTGGCTGCTGGACTGGCCATGGCAGCGCACTGACCTGGAGCACACCTTGATGACACCACAGAAATCGTGTTCTTTGGGTGTTAGGTTTTAAGGGTGGTCTTTTTCTGCCCTCTAATCCCTTTGCCCATCCCTAGTAAAGATCAAAGACATGACATGAAAGGGACTCAGGATCAGCAGGAGGGAGGAGAGGGGGATGCCGAGAGCGCTGCAGGAGGTGAGATTTCCCAGGGAGAGAAATCAAGAGATTTCATCAGCCTGTGCTGGAGTAATATGGATGTTCTGGGATGCTTTCCGGGCGTGCCGGGGTGGTTCAGGAAGCCATCCAGCTGGAATTCACTGCCAGTTCTGTCTTCCCTTAAGAGGGGAACTGACTGTCTGTCAGTCTGTCCCAGACTGTCTGTCTTCCCTTCAGAGGATCCATCAGCATTGCTCCAGGATTGATACTCCAGGAACACGACTCCCAGGTGTGGTCTCTCCCAGGCAAGAGAAGAGTCAGGGATGCACGTTTATGCAAAGCCTGCCAAGAACGGCTGATGGAGGTGCTCAAGGAAGAGGCATAAACTCCAAGGTCATGCAAGGCTCTTTGGGATCATCCACAGTTATTCCCTGTGATGCCAGTGCATGGCACTGCCTGCACAAGTGGAATTTCTCCAGGGGCTGTGGACCAAGATTCAGCCTCACCTGGGAGTTGGGCTAGGTAAGCACACACCTGGAGGGTGCTGCATCCCACAGGAGCACCAGGAGCTTCTGGAAGCCCTGGTTTAGGAACTTCCTGAGCCAGAGGGTGGATTTGCATCTCTGCATTTGCTGCCTCTTGATCTGGGCTCTCAAAACCATTTTACTTCCGGCATCTACATCCCCTGGGCAACCAGCACCAGTTTCGCTACACACCATGTGCTGCCTTTTGGGTGTTTTACAGCCTCTGGTTCCCGTTTGATGCCATCACTTACTTTGTTCTAAGTACTCTCTTATCTGCCTTCTCTGCTCTCCTAATTTCATATCCTCTCTTTCATATCCTCTGCTAATCACCTTCTTCCCACATGGAAGTCTCACTATTCTATTTTCTCAGAAAAACCCAACGCTGGGATTGTACCAGATACCTTTCTGCCCTTCCACCAAGCCTGATTTCCCTTTCTTTTTCCACCCTTTTTGGTGATCAGGAGCTGTGAGATCACCGCAGGCTTACACAGCTGCATAAAGGTACTTTCTGCTTGTCCCACATAGTTCCCAGCCAGCTAATGATAATGATAACAATGATGATAATAATAAAAACAACAATAATGTTAGTAACAATAAAGTTGTGATTTTTCCCTTAAAAGTGGCTCTGCTCGTGTGCGGCATTTTGTGCTACTTACAGGGGATGTCACCCACCACTCTCTCACCCGACAGCTCAGCAGCAGGGGATCCTCCTGTAACACTCTGTATCCAGTTTTAATGCTGACATCCTGATGGGTTTTATATGTTATACACTTTGCTATCTCTTCTCCTTGTGCAGGATATTTATGAGCTTGCAGGAAGGTTCAGACAGTAAGAGAACTCCACTTTTCTCCTTCTCTGAGTAATTCCCCTCCATTAAGTCTGATCTGCACTCTGTCTCTTATTTTTTGTGAGTTATTTACCTGTGAGAGCACCTTCCCTTTTATCCTTTCAGAGCTTCCTTCCCCTAAAAGACGTGCCAAGTGTTATCTCTCCCTACAAAAGCTGGGTTGCCTCCTCCCCTGGTTTTCACATTCAGCCATGTGCCTACAAGTCAGACCCTGTATTTGAATTTTTAACAATTTGCTTGGCTGGAAAGTCAGGCTCATCGTTCTCTGGCTTCAGCTATTTCCAGCTGATATTGCCCTCAGCTATTCCTCCTGACTCTGGGCATGGATAAGAGACTGCAGGCCATGATCAGGACTTATCAGCTTTGTGCTTGAGCCCTGCAGGATGCCCAGTGGGTGATCTGTACCCTTAGCAATTTGTTACTCTCCCCTGAATTTCAGAAGTGCTCAAACTGGTGATTTGATTCACGAGGGATCCTGTCCCCGCCCCGAACGGAGCTGTGCCAGGTGAGAACCTCCCTGAGCACTCCCCTGGTGACCACCAATGCAATACAGGCAGTTTCCTCTTCTGCTCTGCGCTCACAGCCCCTGAACATCCCTCAGACCCGTGTTACTGCCTGGATCCGAAGAACCCCAGGCAGCCTTCTCCCTTCTGATGGAGCTGAAAATGTTTGCATTAACAGTCTGTTTTACACAAAGCTGTTCACGGGAACATTCCCCGGCCTGTCTCTCCATGGCTCCACACTTCACTTGGCATCCAGCTCTGTTCTGACTTCCTTCTCCAGCCACACCTTGGCTTTGGAGGAACAGCTTCTGAGTGCCCTCCCTGCTCTGCTGCTTGACCACCCCGTTTCTGGGGCTGTAAATTACCCCTGTGCCCAAAAGCATCTTAGTCTTTTGACTGCTTATTTTAGCACCATTCTCCTAAGAGTCCCCTGTCTATGTGGGCTCCTCTTTGCAGCCTGTTATATCTATACACACATCTACGCTGAGGCAGTGTTATACCCCTAATGCCACTCTGCTTCTGCTTGGGGGCAATTGGGGATTTTTGTGTCACTTGTCAGTGGACTTCACACTCTCCTTAGTACAGCGTCTCTCCCATGCCACCAGAAGAGACACACTCTTCTCCTCTCTGTAATTTCACCTAGGAATTACAGGGTCCCACTCTTTGCTTTTCTTTTAAACTGGGTTTCTAAAAAGTTTATGTCAAAACTTTAATTTAAAGCTAGGCTTTCTAATTCATCCACTTATATTTTTAGCCTTATGCCATTTATCTGGAGGCAGAGATGCATTTTTCCTTGGTCTCTTTGTCTTTGTTTTGTGTCCTGCTTGCATGGGACTGTCTCCTGAGATTGTTCTTTGCTCTTTTTTACTTCTTCTCTATTGATTTATACCTTTCCCAAGATAAAGAACCAATGTGATTTTAACTCAGAGGTTGTGTATGTCAACCAGTGTTTTCAGCTTGGTGGCTTTTCTGCCTAAGCCCTGCACAAGCTCTCTGCTCTGTCCTCTGCTCCTAATAAAGTTAAATCCTGAATCTATGTCTTCTCTCAATCTTGCAAGGGAATTCTGACTCTTTGGGTGGCCCTGAAAGCATCCACAGAAGCTACTGCAGTAAACAGACATAGATCTACAGCACTTTCAGGTACACTGGTCCTTCTACCTGCTGGAACGGGGAGGGAAGAGGGAATGAAGGCTTGGTGTGCTTGGCAAAGCAGCTGGCACGCGCTCTGGGTGGGGGTCAGAGAGGATCAGGAGGTGGGCACAGACTGGGGCCCCTGGGACCATTTCCAAAGAGACAGAAGCATCCCATTATGGACCCTGCAATGCCCAGCACCCTGTTTAAGGTGCACAGACTCCTGCTCTTGGAGCCCTCCCAGGTTCATTTGGGAGCTCAAAGCAAGCCCTGAGCAGCCTGCCCTGAGCCAAGGGGGGTCTCTCCTGGGAGGGCAGCAGCACTCAGAGCTCCCTGCAACCAGAGACATCTCTGCCCTGATGCCTCCTTATCTCTCCCAACACCAGCATCTCTCCAGGCCTTGGAAGAACCTCCCTATCTGCAGTGTCAGGCACTTCTGCATCTGGGAAAAATATCTGTTCCTGAAAGTCTGGGAGGCCAGAGGGCTGCAGGGAGCCAGGACCGTGCCCATCCAGCCTCCCCTGTCCCGCTGCCTCCGCGGCACCCGGAGCCTGGGCGTGGGGTGGGGCTGGATAGACAAGCACTGGGAGGAAGTTATTATCTCTGTGGCACAATGGGCACAGTGACTCACGAGTTTAAGGGCAGTTTTTTAACAGAAATTAGACAGCCAGATCTGTGTTTGGTACCTAAATCAAAAGGATTTGCCCGAGGACCTGCAATGAGTCAGTGGCAGGGTGAGGAAGGGAGCCAGGCTCTGCTCCCAGCCAGCACCTGCCCCTGCTGACTCGCAGGTTGCTGCCTTCAGAAGACCTGAGAGAGCAAGACCTGGGAGCTAAACTCAGGTTCTTTCAAAGAGCTTCATCTCAAAGGCATTTTCCCTCTCTTTGTGAGAGACGTGCAGCAGTTAGGCAAAGGGCCAAACTTTAATTACATCTGATTTCCAAAAGACACTAAAAAGCAACTCCCACGCAACAGAAGCAGGTGAGAAATGAGGGATGTGCAAATCCAGCAACTCATTTAGTCTGTTCTACTACCCCGGGCCACACACACTTCCTTTCTCACTGGTTCCGGTTAGCTGGGCTTTGCTAAAACAAGTGGAGCCCAAAAAGCCTTAATGATAATGACTCTGCCAGTAAGACACCCGGACTGGTGCAAGGACACTGAAAAACGTGGTCCCACCCCTTCCTTTGGGAGATATTCCAGCTGCTAGAGACGTTTAACTAAAATTAGCCACCTTATTTCTCAGTTGCATATTTCAGGGTTTGGTGCACTCTAACACACTTGCTCATCATTCAGGCCATCACCCTCCCAGGTGATGCTGGAATGCTCCTGTGGTCAGTGCTCCTGTAGGAAAGCCCATCAGGGAGGTACCAGGTGTCCTGGCAGCCAGAGCTCCTTCAGCAAACCCCCCTCATTCACCTGCTCGCTGCCAGGAGAGGCAAAGGCCAGACTTACCCTGACCACCCTGCTGAGACGGGCAGTGAAGGCGGACACTCAGACTGTGTCTGGGGGTGCCCATTCCTGAGAAATCTGCAGGAACTGAGCGATTTCCCTCCCGTCCTGACAACCGCTCCTCCTGCTTCCTCGGCTCGGAGCTGGACTGTGGCACTAAACACTTCCAGAGTGGCCGAGAGCCGCTAGGCAGGGGAGCGCTTGGGATCAGGGGCTGGACTTCGGGAGAGCAGCGGTAGCCAGCGGGATGGCTGGGAGGAAGGTGAGTGTCACAGGCTCTGGGCTCGGCTGAGTCCTTGGGCAGGAGAGCGGGGTCAGGCTCCAGGGGACACTTTCTTTTCCTTCGGTGATGCCTGCTCTGTAAGCTGTGTCTGGGGGGCAGCGGGACAGGAGGTGTGCCAGCTGCTCCCGATTGTCTGTTGGCATCTACACTGAAGTCCGACCTGTTTGGAGAAGTGGAGGGGGTATGAGGAGGCTCCCGGCCTTCCTGGGGACAGGCTGGTTGTCCTGCTGGAGCTGCCTCCTGCAGCATGGTACTGCTTTCCAGAGGCGGCTGAGAGTGATGGCTTTTCTCAGTCCTCTTTTGTGTCCGAGCACTGTGGAAGGCAACCTTGGCCCCGGAGTACCGGGATTTGCGTGGCCCCAGCCCCTGCCTGGCCCGCCCAGGGGGACCCTCCGCATCCTGTCTGTAGTGGTGGTGCTGGTGGTGGTGGTAGTGGACGTGGCTGAGCACCTGGGGCTTGGCCGGAGCAGTGCCCCCAGGCACCATCAGGTCCAAGGAGCGGGGCCGCCTCTCCCTGGGTGGCCGCAGCTGCTCCTGGCCGTGGTCTGTGGTGGGGCCCTCGGAGCTGCAGTACACGAAGGGATCGTAGTCGCTGCTGAGGGAGCTGCGGAAGGTGGAGCAGCTGCCGTGGATGCCCTGCAGGCTGACGTCTGTGCAGTTCAACATGGAGTCACTGGAGGAGCCGTGGCAAGGCCCCGAGCTGGAGTCGCTGCCTGGCCCGTCAGCCAGGTATCCGCTGTGCTCCGTGAGATAACTCTCCCCGGAGCCGCTGCTGTTGTGCTGGTGCCCGTGGCCAAGCCCTCGGCGTAGGGCAGGCACACGGTGCTGCTTCTGTGCCAGGGCTGCCGTGGGTGCCAGGCAGGGGGGCTGGGGCTGAAGGGGACACGTCCTGTGGGGTGCCAGCGCCTGCCTGCATGCAGAGGGGTTGGGGTGCTGCTGCCCCAGCAAGCCTGGGGCCAGTGGGGCCACGTGGCCGCAGGCCAGCAGGGAGGTGGCTGGTCTGTAGGGCATGTAGTGGATGGTGCCAAAATCCAGCTGGGAGAGCTCTGGAGAGTGGAAGAAGGTGTTGCTGTGGGCTGGCTCTGGGGGAAAGCTCCTGAGGTTCCTCTGAGGATACGCGTGTGGGAGGTGGTAAAGGGCATGTCCTGGATGCTGGCGGAAAAGGTGGAGTCGCCGTCCAGGCTCCATGTCCTGAGGGACCAGCCTGGAGCTGGCAGCTGTGGCCTGGTCCCCCGAGTCTCTGGCTGTGGAGAGAGAAGGGAGTATCCAGCACACGTCCCACAGCCCCACTGCAGCAACCCTGGCATCGATGCTCCACTGCCCTCCCACCATGGCCCCACATGCCACCCGGGCTCTGCAACTCCTCGCTGCCGCCACCAAACCACCCTGATGGTCCTGCACACTCAGCACGCTCCCTGCTGTGACCCCCAGATCCCACCTTCCTTCCCTTCCCCACAGGTCCCAGGACTAGAATCCCTCCTCTTGGTGCACATCCCAGCCCAAGCCTAGCACCTCTCTGTACCCTGGGGGGCTCACAGCCAACCGACTCCTCTCCATGCACACACTGCCCTGTTCACTCTGTGCACAGGGACACGAGGACCTGCTGATCCATCTCCCAAGAGTACCTGGAGCTCCTGGGCACCATCCTGCACCCAACCCTGTCCCCAGCCAGGAAATGCTGTGTCTGAGCCCTACCAAGAATATTGAACATGCAAAGTGGACACGTGTGGTGTTGCTGCAGCCAAGGGTCAACACACTCCCGATGGAACTCATGGGAGCATGAGATGATCCGCAGTTCCTACAAAGAAGTGGAGAGGAGGAGGATGAGCAAGGAGAACCACGTTCCAAGACCTGGATGCGTCCTTCTTGATGGGAGTGAGCCTTGAAGGATGGACGGATGTCTAACAGTGAGGGATCTGCAGCCCAGCTGTGCATGGAGGAGGCTGTGGAGCACCTCTGGTTCTGCTCTGTGAACATCCAGAGAGGTGCAAGCCCTCAGAAATAGGGAGATTTCAGGCTGGGTGCTCTGGAGCAGCAAACCCAATTTTACCCTTTTTCAACATGGGCATTTTATGGGCATTTTACCCCACAGCCACAGTTGGAGACCTGCCTGGAGACACAACTTCAGCTAGCCCAGGGGCAGGCACACCTCCATGGCTGCAGTCCCTTTCCAGCACTCAGGCGTTCAGAAGGAAGCAACTCACAGGCCTTCGGCTCCCGCCATGCTTGGCTCCCACTGCTGACCCCCCCGCCTGAGAAGGCAGAGCCGTGGCTGCCGGCAGCCCTGCCCAAACCCACCTGCCCCTCGCTGAACTCCTCGAGGCAGATGGCACAGACCGGGGCGGAGCTGCAGCTGCTGGCCGAGTCCCAGCGCGGGGCTGGCCGGGCCCGGGGCTGGTAGCGGCGCGTGGCCAATTGCCTGATGGCCTGCAGGGTCTGCTGCTGCACCGAGTCCTGCGGAGACAGATGGGGCTTGAGGAGAAGTTCAGTCTTACTCTGCCCTCCCGTCTTCAAAATGGGATTATCAGAAATTTGGGGACAATTCTCATCTGCAGAGGTGACTTTCTGTCTAAGCTGACTCAGCCAGAGAAGGCTTTGTCACCAGCAGGAGACATCTGGCCCTAGACATTCAAAATCACTCAGCAGTGTTGAATTTTTGATCCCCAAAGGATTGTCTCTCTATAGGACAAATGGGATATTCTCAAATATGGAAATACATCTGACTCTGGGAAAATGATTATTTAATTTGTTAATTTCTATTTCTAGTCATACAATCACAGAATCTTGGAATGGTTTGGATTAGAAGGGATCTTAAAGCTCATCTCATTCCATTCCCCTGCCATGGGCAGGAACACCTTCCACCATCCCAGGCTGCTCCAAGCCCTGTCCAGCCTGGCCTTGGACACTTCCAGGGATGGGGCAGCCACAGCTTCTCTGGGAATCCTGTGTCAGGGCCTCCCCACCCTCACAGGGAAGAATTTCTTCCCACATCTAATCTAAATCTCTCCTCTTAGTTTAAAACTGTTCTCCCTGTCCTATCACTATCTGCCCATTTTCCCTCCCAAACGGCATCTGTTCCTGCTTTTCCTGTATTCCCGTTGGCTCAGACACGTGTGCTCCATGAGATCCCTACCTGAGCCCTGTTCAGCTGGCACTTTGTGCGGACAACAAAAATTAAAATGATGACGACCACAGTGCTGACCACCGTGAGAAGAATCCACACGTCGTAGTCTGGCTGTTGGATAAAACAGGACAGAAATTACTCTTATGTGGAAATTCTCTTGGTGGGAGTTAGAGGCTAGGGGACTCTCAATCTCTTCTGGACCATCAGCCCTGGAAAATATCATCCTTGGCCAAGCTCTTCCTCTTTGCTCTTTACAGGTAAAGGAAAAAAAGAGTTCAGTCTCTTCTGCACATCCCTGCAAGAATGGAGGATCTCTGTCTTGCAGCATCTCAGCTCCCCTGAGACCATGGTCTAAGGTAGCACAAGATGAAAAAATCAAGGCTTGGTCTTACTTGAAGAGACAGAGAATCCCCTTGCCTCACTCATGACATTAAAGCAAAAGAAACTAAGTAAGCTGAAAGTGCTTCTGAGCCTTCACTTGCAGCAGGTCTGAATCTTACAGACAACTCCTGCAACAGGCCGTGATCTCTCTCCCTGAGGAGGAAAGCTCAGCCTCTCTGGGAAAGCCCAGCAGGCTGGGAGGGAGGATACAGGAGGCAGTGAGAATCATGTGCCTCTCACCCAAGCTGGTGGTTCCTTGACCTCTATCTTCACGTGGGCCTCTCTGTTCTTGTTCACGACGCCCATGAGGAGCTCAGCGTCGTGGCCCCTGATCAGGACCACGGGCTGGCTCAGGCCTCTGGGCTTCCTCAGCTGCAAAGAAACAAACACAGTGAGAGATGATCCAGAACAGCCTGAAACAAGGACGATCCCAGCCCCCCAGGCAGGTCTGTTTCTCATGATGCTTCTTGCAACACTTCAGAGACTGACTGCTCCCCCAAATTTACACTATCCCTCTATGATGAATCAGATGGAAGCTTCCTTTTACTGATTTTCCAGCATGGATTTCCTCATTTTCCCTACTGGTGACTCCTCATGCACAACTGGACATTGCTTTGTGTCTCCTGAGCTCTTTTCAAGCCCCTGTGCAAAAGCTCTTGGTCCCTCCTCTTCCCTGTGGAAGTGCCAACAGCATTGCTGAGTGCTGCCTTCGCCACAGAAATGCTTCCTCTGCTCTTGACCCATCCAGTTCCCCTCCTCCCTACGGACATTCTGCTTGTTCCTGGTCCCACTGGCAGTTTTCCACTGTGGTCCAGGCAGCCTGGCACAGGCTGGCTCAGCAAGTGTCCGAGCCTGCTCTCCTCCAGACTGACCTGGATCAGGGTGGCCATCAGACCCAGTAACCCCTTCCCATACCCTGGGGGGATACCTGGGGGAATCCAAAGATCGGTGGGCAGGGACGGAGATGTGAATGGAGGTGCAGATGGTCAGGAAGACCGCAGAGGCAAGGCCGAAGGCTCTGAGTTGTTGATAGAATTTGACACTCTTGGCTTTGGTGTACCAAATGGGAAAGCTGGAAAAGTGGGAGCCGAGGCTTGGGGTAGGAATCAGAGACTGGGATCTGAGCAACCTCGGCATCACCTCGTGGACCTGCATTGCTGCTATGTTTCTCTGGCACCAAGAAATCAACTTGTAAGTGCATGAAAGACCCACGAGGGATGGATCCACCAAGGAGTCAGCCCAGAGTTTGGATAAGTTCAGGCACCAGTGCCCCTGTCTGTTCTCTACCTAAACCTGGATGTTTTTCGTATCCCTGGATTATGTGGATGGGGAATTGATTCCCTTCCAGAGATGACAGCAGTGGGGAAAGGGACCTTTGGAGGTGTCTAAACCAAGGTTAAACCTGCACCAATGGCAAAGCAGGGGGCTGTGATTTTTGGCTTGAAAACTTGAGAAATCACCCTTCTTGAGGTACACTGGGCTGTCTGGACTAGATGGAATGGGGAAATCTGTGACTTCCCAAGAGGAAGCATCCAGCTCCTGGCAGAAAAGCTCGATTGACCAGACAATGTCTTTCAAGAGCATGAATGTGCCATGGAGACTGTCTATGTGTAGGGTAAGAGCCAACATCCAGCAGCAGCAGCATCCTCCTGGGACCTCCCACTGGTGGCTGAGGGGTCCTGGCCTGAGCACATTTCGGGATGGGATAGGAGCACTGTGTTTTAGCTGAGGGTATCCCTGGGGTCTGTACCTGATCAGCAGCACTTTCATCATCAGTGATGTCGAAAAGGACCGCACGGGCTCCACGCTCCCCCGCCAGCTTCGCCTGTCCAAAACAACAGAAGCTTCGGTGGACATTTTGTACTGTAACCTCTGCCCACACCTGCCACTGGGTGCGTGTCTGCCTCCTGGGCACTTCCCAGCAGAAAGAAGCACCTGCTTGGACTGAGGAAACCATTCCCAGCTTGGCTTCTGAACTTGCATTGGGCTGCAGCGCCTGCTCTTGCCAGAGCCCTGCTGCTCACAGATGGTTTCTGCTGGAAGTTGTGGAGGTGAACTAGTTGGTGGCCTTGCAATCACAGCAACACACAAACCTAACCATTCCCCAGCTGTTCATGAGCCAGGTGCTCCTTTGCTTCAGAGCTGGATTTGCTGGGGAGTGACGTGCAGCCCTGTTAACCCTGCTGACCTCCACAGACAGCAGAAACGTCCGCAGGTCCCCACCTGTCACCTGGCAGCAGCAGGGCTGTCAGAGGGCCTGACTCTCACACGCTGCTCTCCCTGGTTCCCCCTGCTCACTGGGGAGAAGCTCAGGTGGAGCCAGGGCTGCGGGTCTGCTCTAGGATCAGCAGTGCGATGGCTTTCCCAGCGGGGTGGGACAGCTCAGAGACCCACCCAGCCGAGCACACATGCCACCCTGGTGAGGTAAGGCAGCCGGGACCTCGGGGTCAGCCGCCTCCTCCCAGGCAGCCCCTGGAGCCCTCGGGCAGGAGCGGCAGCCTCGGGAGACAGAACGTGAGCGGAACGCTGGGCCGGGCCGCGGCTGCTCAGGCGGAGCCCTTTGATCCGCGCGTCCCGAGCACCCGAGCAAACAGAGCTGCACGGCCAAGCCCGGCTCGGGGCCACAGGCACCGCCAAGCCCGGCTCGGGAGCCACAGGGCACGGCNGACTCTCACACGCTGCTCTCCCTGGTTCCCCCTGCTCACTGGGGAGAAGCTCAGGTGGAGCCAGGGCTGCGGGTCTGCTCTAGGATCAGCAGTGCGATGGCTTTCCCAGCGGGGTGGGACAGCTCAGAGACCCACCCAGCCGAGCACACATGCCACCCTGGTGAGGTAAGGCAGCCGGGACCTCGGGGTCAGCCGCCTCCTCCCAGGCAGCCCCTGGAGCCCTCGGGCAGGAGCGGCAGCCTCGGGAGACAGAACGTGAGCGGAACGCTGGGCCGGGCCGCGGCTGCTCAGGCGGAGCCCTTTGATCCGCGCGTCCCGAGCACCCGAGCAAACAGAGCTGCACGGCCAAGCCCGGCTCGGGGCCACAGGCACCGCCAAGCCCGGCTCGGGAGCCACAGGGCACGGCCAAGCCCGGCTCGGGGCCACAGGGCAATGCCGGCCTTCCCAGCTGCGCTGTCAAACGCAGGGAGCCGGCCGAGCCCAGGGATGCGGCATTCCCGGCACGGCCGAGTGGGATCCGCCCCATCCCTCGCTCCCAGGCCACCACGGCGAGGGGCGGTGGGGGCCTGGGTCTGGGGACAGGGGTGAGAATGGAGGTGCAGATGGTCGGGAACAGGTAGAGGTGGAGGCTCTGAGTTGCTGATAGGATTTGACACTCATGAGGAACCTGGAAAAGTGGGATCAAAAGGCTCAGGACAGGGATCAGAGACTGGGGTCCTGCCTGGGATCAAAGGAACGTCAGTGTTTGCTAGCACTGAAGATGACTTTCAGGGAGTGAATTCCACCTGTCTGTCAGGCTTTGATGGACAACAAACAGCTCTGCAAAGATTTTATCCTGCTTAAGACACTGACTATGGGGCAATGAACAACTGAGACTGGAAAAGTGACTTTTCCCAACATCTTTCTGACTCCTGTTGCAAAAGACACAACTTCTGGTGACCAGGGACAGGACCCAGGGAACGGCCGGAGCTGTGCCAGGGAGGGTCAGGCTGGAGATCAGGGAAAGGCTCTTCCCCCAGAGGTGCTGGGCACTGCCCAGGCTCCCCAGGGAATGGGCACGGCCCCGAGGCTGCCAGAGCTCCAGGAGCGTTTGGCCACCGCTGCCAGGGGTGCCCAGGGTGGGGTTGTTGGGGTGTCTGTGCAGGGACAGGGGCTGGCCTCCATGATCCTTGTGGGTCCCAGCTCAGGATATTTCATGATTCTGTTCAAGCCTCTCACAACCTGCTTGCTACAATCATTTTCTCAGTGCTTGCTGTCTTTGTGCTGTATCTCTTCAGCCACATGGAACAGCCGAGCTCCCTCTCTGAGGACTGAAACACTTCTGGTGCAAATAGGTATTTACAGGATGATTTTGGAGATCTCAGCAGTCTGTCAACCAGACCTGCAATCACTACTCAGAAATAAAAAAAAAGTCCCCCCCCCCAATTTACAAATTATGATCAGAGAGAAAAATAAATCACTTTGAATTGATTCCAGAGGTCCTTCCCATGCTTTCCTCTTCTCCAACACCTTCCCCGCTGGTTTTAGCTTTGGATGCTGAAGCAGTGATAGAATTTAGGAAGCAGGAAGTGCCTCAGGTGGCTGGTGGAGTTCTCCTCGTGCGAGGCTGGCCAGGGCTGTCCGTGTGCAGGGCTTGGCTGGGTGACAGATGAAGCAGAGGTTGTGATAACACTCTGCACATGGCTATTTTTATCATCATTGATACAGCCCTGCAATTCCACATGCAAAGCTCTGCCCCAAGATGCACTTGCCAGGAAAACAAAGCTCCTGCTCCAGCCAGCACCAGCCACATCCCACAGCTACACCCCAGCTCCACAGGAGGAGTATGGTCCTGGGATTTTGAGGAAGAGACCTTGGCATCCCTGCCCATGACAGGTGTTTAGAATGAGATGATATTTGAAATCCCTTCCAGTCCCAACCATCCTGTGATTCTCTGATCTGTATGATGTTGGAGGGAAGGAGCTTGGCAGAGGCTTCAGGAGGATGGAGAAGCAGACAGGCAAGAATTGCAGGGGCTGGAGGATCCATGATCCAAGTCAGGGCCCAGGGATGTGGCCAGCTTAAGGAGCATCTGCTGTATTTCATGGCTAAACTACTCCTACTTGTGGGAGAAGAACTGTGAGCCTCCCTTGGTGAGATTTTAGAGCAGGAACACCTGCAGGATGGCAGCTGGTGTCATGTGCAGCTGGATGTCAAAATCCAATGCTGGATTTGGCTCTGTTAACAGAGTAGTCATGACTGATGGCCAGTGAACTGTCAGTCTGCCAGGTGAACTGAGGGGTTTGTTTGCTTTGGGGCATTTAGGGGTCCTGGAGAAGGGATCAAGGTGGGTGAGCAGAGTGCAGCAATGCACCGTGTCTTGTCCCCCTGTGCCAACCTTCCCCAGCTGCTCCTTGGACTTGGTAAAACACTGGTACTTCCAGTGCTGTGATCAGTCTCAACGATGAAGGACAAACCAGCAAAACAATCAGAATCCCAGAATCCCAGAATGGTTTGGGCTGGAAGGGATCTTAAAGCTCATCTCATTCAACCCCCTGCCACGGGCAGGGACACCTTCTACTAAACCAGATTGTTCCAAATCCCATCCAACATGGCCTAAGTTTTGAAACCTTTTAAGGTTCTGAAATGGAAGATGGGCCTGTGCAGCTGCTCCATCCTCCTGTTCACGATCCTCCACAGCAGCTGCACCGACCAAACAGCCACTGCTGCCCTGCCCCAACATCCTGGGGCATCCTGGCACCACCGTCATGTGCTGGTCACGTCTGGGTGGCCATGGGAAAGCGGGAGGCACTTGCCCAGCCCTTTTCCTGTGTCTGTTAACAAGCTGCCCAGATGGGCCCAGGCCGTTTTCCAGGTCTGGGGGAACTGACAGCAGGTTGACAACTCCATCACGCTGGCTCGTACCAACAGCTGGCACCAGCTCCAGAGCACAGCAACTCAAATTTGGGCTGGACAACCCAGGAAGGGATAGGTACTGCTGCCTGGCTGCCCATGCAGCCAGGGGGAACCAGCCCTGGGATGGGAAATCCATCATGGCATCACATCCCTTTCCTTGCTTTTGATGCCACAGCCTCTGTGAGAAAACCCTGCTGGGCAGGAGCAAGTACTGGGTCCAAGTTTTGCCTGGCCTCTACAGCCGAGCTGCAGGAAACACGGAAAAGGATCCCCATCCTCACCACATCACCACCAGCAGGAAGAAGGCAACACAGTGGAATCACCTGAAGGCAATCCAGGTAAAGTCAGGAAGAGCTAAACAAGGTGGTTTTCATGCTTGTACAACACTTGTGGAAAATAGTCCAACATTTGGTACAGAGACAATCAAAAGAAAAAGCCAATGTCATCCTTATCCATGCTACTTAATCAGAGTCACAAAGATTTTAAGGCTTAAAATGACCCTCGTTCCCACCTGACTTCCTTATTACCAGAGAATTGGACCAGTGACCTAAGCTTTTGGCACAGGAACTGCTGTTTCACTGAGGTGCCTGATCCAAAGGCCTCTGAGATCTCCAAAGGCCCAAACTGTTAACAAGTCATGACCCACCACTAGTTCAGCTGGTCTGCATTTATCTCATTGCTCAGCACTGACTCTTCTTGTGCCTCATCCAGTGAAGTATTACAGCATTATTTTTGGAAACAGAGCCACAGAAGATGTTTTCTGTGTCCATGTTTTCCCACAGGCCAGAGAACACAGAGAAACACAAATCCCCTCACAGGCCAGGGAAAAACGTAAGGCTGTAAAACAGGAGTGGCATGACAGCAAAGAGTGTTGGATGCTGGGGTAAGGTCTGAGCATCCCAGAGCTGCCAGGTTAGAGGGAACTCCATACCTTTTACAAAGTCAGGCAGTCCAAAAGGTGGAGGGATGGGTGTTTGGGATGGCTGACACAGCATCTCTCCCAAAGGACTCCTTCTGCCAAAGACCCTGCTCTGTCCTTGTCCTTTTCTACACTTACCAACAGCTCTTTCCTACCTTGCTGCCTCCTCCTGCCCTTTTCTTTGCTGCACCACAAGTTTCACTTCCCAGGCTGATGCCATTTCAGGCATATTTGCACTTACCTTGTTAGCCAGGGACAGGCAGGGGTTGGGATCCCGATCCGGCTGTTCCAGCTTGACGATGGTGATGAATCCCGATTCCATATGTTCATCCTCGCTGGTGTTGCACAGGGATAGGGGGTGGGACTGCAGGACAAAAGCAAGGGAAAGTCAGATCCTGGGGCTCAGTACTGCAAAGGGGGCTCAAGCCCACCCTGCAAACCCTCTGGACCTGCCCAGAGGTGTAGGACCCACTGTGGCTGCGCATCATCACAACACTGCTACATCCCACAGCCCTGCCCGAGCCAGTGGGGCTTTGAAAAGCACCACAAAAAACCAGTCACTGCTCAAGGTGGGTGTCAGCGCAGCCACTTCAACCACCACAGTCCCCCAGAGCCTGGCTGGACTCTGTGGAGCTGGACACCACAGTTCTATGGCCTCCAGCTGTGCCCCACTGACCCCCATGGCACTGGGCTTCCCAGGAAGGTGGCTGGCAGATACTCCCCCTCAATCCCAGGGTTATACCCGTTAGAAAAGTGCCAGGAATGCTGCTGGCAGTGACGGGGGGATTTTTGCTGCCTGTGCAGTGATAACAACCCATCACCAATCCCACATCCACAATCACTCGGCACTGCACAGTTGGAAGGCACCACAAAGCCACAGCGCTGCTTTTGGTAGCACCAAGTCTTGGGCATCAAAACAAGAACAGGTCTAACAAAACCATCAAAGTGAGTTAAAATCATCAAATCCTAATAATAGCAGGGAGACCAACTAGTTCTAATGTCTCAGATAAATGTCTAAGGCTGTGAGTTTATATCCAACTCCTAATCATGTTTGAAGTTGCTTAAAACAAAAGTAAAAGCAAAGGATTTCAGTGGAATTTTAAATAATTTAAAATAAAAGTTCATATCCTTTTGTCAAAACACTGTTCTAGTGGAAGGTGTCCCTGCCCATAGCAGTGGGGAAAACTGGATGATCTTTAAGGTCTCTTCCAACCCAAACCATTCTGGGATGCTATAATTTAGACTTCAGACTTCAGGACACCAGAGAGAGTGCAGTACTACCAAGCCAAGCACCACAAACTCTCGAAATCCAGGTTTTCAGGGAAGCAATCAGATCTGTTATGGCTTGGAGCAGTCAGGGAAGCTCCCAAGTAACCCCCCCTGCTCCCTTGGAGCACTGACACCAATGCGGCATCCAAGTGCCCGTGATCCTGCTGGATTCACCCGGAATGGCATCGCTCTGTGCTCTGCTTGCCGGGCTGGGAGCTTTGGTTAATACGTGATCGTGGCCTTGGGTTAATACGTGATTGTCACAGTCACAGAAAAACACCAAACAGAAAAGTCAAAGAGTGTGCCTCGGGATAGCTCCAACAGCTCAGGGGAAGCCCTCCCAAGTCCTCCCTGGGCCGCTCCCGGAGCCTGGGGGAGCTGGGAAGGACCCAGTGTCTGACCCCAGCTGTGACACTCATGGGGCAGTGACAGTCCCGTGTGCTGAGCTCGGAGCAGCCTCTCTGTGACCAGGGTTGCTGGGCCTGATACCAGCATTAGGGTGGGGAGGCCCTGGCACAGGGTGCCCAGAGAAGCTGTGGCTGCCCCTGGATCCCTGGCAGTGCCCAAGGCCAGGCTGGACGGGGCTTGGAGCATCCTGGTCTGGTGGAAGGTGTCCCTGTCCATGGCAGGGGGGTGGAATGAGATGAGCTTTAAGGTTCGTTGCAGCCCAGACCATTCCATGATTGCACGATTAATGATGAACACCGGGAAAACAAGCAATGGGCCAAGCTTCCGCAGCTCCAAATGTGCATGGGGAGCATGTGGAAAATGCTGGCAGCTGTTCTGGAGCAAGAGCCAGATGATAAATCTGGAGAAGACCTGCTGAGGAACGCTGGTCCCTGCACCTGAGGCCCTTCCCACGTGGACAGCTGTCCATGGAGCTGTGGCAGAGCAGCGGCCCCTCATTCTGTGCTGGGTCCCTCACAGACACAGATCAGGCTGGAGGTTGAGCCCGGGAGCCTACTCAGCACCCTGCAATGCCCAGGGACAGCTCAGGGGGATTCCTGAGGGGGCGACACAGGCACCATCCTCCAGAGCCACAGACTCCACTTGTCTCTGCTCCAGAGACCTCTTCCCTCTCCTCCCCCCAGCTCCTTCTCCTGTTTGTTGCTATACAGGCAACTCCTCCAGCAGCAGCACAGCAGCAAGACGTGGTTCTTATTTTCTACATCGTACAACAGCATTTCTTGCATTCCCACTGCACTGTGAGGGATCCCGGCTGCATACTGTGCTCACAAGTCAAGAGCAGACTCGAAAAATAATCTAAGGAAGATGCAGAAAAACAAGTATTATGAAACTTCTCAATGCAGAGGACTCGTGCCCCATGTGTGGCTGTGGCTGCAGAGTCAGGATCCCTCATTCCCTCCTGGGTCTGCAAATGAGCACCCAGGCAGAGCGTCCCCCTCTCTGCTGGGTTGGGCACCTCTGCAGCACCGACTGCCACAGCCACAGGGCCACAGCTCCTTACACACCCTCATCTGATCCAGGAGAGAACAAAATCCCATTGCTGGAGAGAGGGGGTGTGTTCATATCCAAAACCAGGGAGGTTTCATCCATGCTGCCTAAATCCCACCACAGTCCTGATCCAGCACTCCCCGCTCCCAGGGGCTCCCAGTCATCAGTGACACCCCCGTGGTTGTTATGCTGGACCCCACAGTGCTGTTCCAACTGGGGTTCCCTGGTGGAAGTCGCACTGCTGCTCTGCCCGATCCTTCCCCCAGGACAATCCCTGCCTCGCTCTGTGCTCCTGGGATCCCAGTGGTGGGCTGGGATCTGCTGGCAGGGATTGGACCCACTCTTGGGTGATTCAGCCCCGCAGCTGTGTCCACACTCTGGCCCTAGTAAGATACTGTCAACCTGTGAGCCCTGGCTTTGCCACTCCATCTACCTCTGTCACCACATCCCTCCTGTCACACCTTCAAAGTGCGCGCAGAGCTCCTCCTCATCCCTATCTTCTTGCTATCACCTTTTCGGTTTCCTGTTTCCTTACCCTATGTATTCTCTTTATTTTTTACCTTTTCTGTCCACAGTGCCACTCCTACGATACTGAATTTCACTTTTTTAACTCCTGCTTGCCATCCTTCCTGCTTTATTCCCACTAGACCCACTACCTTCACACCATCCTGTCCCTCCCAGCATCACTCACAGGCTGCCCTGAGCAGCAGAAACACAGGGAAAGGTCCTGGGGAATCAGGCCTGGAGACGTGCCCAATTCCCACTTGGAAGCTTCATGTATAAAACAAGAGGAAAAAAAGGTGACCCTGAGAGGTCATCTAGCCCACTTTGCTGCCTGAAGGCAGGATCAACCAGACTTTAAACATTCCTCAGAGACACTTGCTCAACCTGTTTTCGAGACCTCCAAAAAGGTCTCACCTCACTCCTCACCCACTCCAGGGCTCCCTTCTCCCCCACACCAGGAGTGTATTCCAGTGCCTCACTGCAGTCGGTTTTGCTCCAGCCTGAGCCTATTAATTCTGACTGAATCAACCATGCCCATGGAAAAGGGATTATTTGTGCTTTTTTTTCTCCCCAAGGGTCCTTTAAACATTTCTGTTCCCCTTTCTGTTGACCAAGGAGTCCTGAAGGACATGGGCTGAAAAAGGACTCGGAGGAAGTCCTCAGTTTTCTCTGTAAGGGAACTCAGAGCACTTCCCACGCTTTCTTCATGGGGGATGAATCAAAATTTGATCTGATCTGAAGTGGCAGGAGAAATGTTATAACCAACCCATAAGACTGGCATGGAAAAGACAGGAAGAGAATAGGACAGGAGACTGTTCACCAAAGGGCTTGAGAAAAATCTTGGACTAAACTCTTCACTACACTGACCACAGTCCCAGAAAAACTGCAGACAGCAAATACCAAAATGCATTTGAATTAGTTGAGAGCGATGCAGGGAACAGCAGACTGATAATCCTTACTTCCTTGCCAAAAAGAAAAGCCAGGTTTAAAAAAAACAGGCTAATGAAGAGAGGGGAAGAACTAATAGAGCTTTGGAAAAGGAAAGGGATGGTTCACAGAGCCACAGGATTTCTCAAAGCAGTGAGGGTGGGACTAAAGGCAGTTCCATGAGTGCCAAACTCTGGTGTCTCCTCTCCTGTTCTCCTGCAAGGTCAAGGCTACAGAAAACGATGGCATATTGTGCAGTACTGCCTGGGGAGAGGGACTTTGGACATGGCCTGGTGCAACAGGACCAGGGGGAACGGCCTCCCACTGCCAGAGGGCAGGGATGGATGGGATACTGGGAAGGAATTGTTCCCTGTGAGGGTGGGGAGGCCCTGGCACAGGGTGCCCAGAGCAGCTGTGGCTGCCCCTGGATCCCTGGCAGTGCCCAAGGCCAGGCTGGATGGGGCTTGGAGCACCCTGGGATGGTGGAAGGTGTCCCTGTCCATGGCAGGGGCTGAAATGGGATGGGCTTTAAGATCATTTCCAATCCAAACCATTCCATGGTTCTATGATCTTCAGAGCTAAAAAGAGAAAAAAGCAGGGCAGCCTTTACAATGAACTCACCAGGACAGTCCCAAGGCAAACTGTTGTCCAAATATTCACAAACCACGTGGAAAATGAGAGGGATGGTGAAACGAGCGAGTTCTTCAGTAACACATAAAAATCCAAGTCAGTAAATATTAAAACTGTCTAGCAAAGGATCTCATGATAGTAAGTGAGGGAGTGATACAAGATGTTAAAAAATGCAAATATGAAAAAAAAATCCAGGTGTTTTACACTGGGATGAGCTCTAGGTGAGCTGTTAATGAACAGGAAAGAGCTTGGAGTCACTGTGGGGAGTTTTATGGAAACCGTTGTTGAATCACCCAAAGCAGTCAAAAAGCAAACAGGCATTACTGTAAAAAACAAATGAAAAATGAAAATCTACTAGATAAAGCTGCAGTGTGTCAACATCTTGACTGTTACAAGGAGTCCTTCTCACTCCATCTTAAACAGAAATTTCTGTACAAGTGATTAAATGAACAAGAATTCTTTAGCTTAGTACGGGTGGGATATGTTATAGCTACAGAAACTCATTAAAAAATATGGAGAATTCACAGATCAAAACACCAGGAAGAGCTGTTAAATGCAAAGGTGGGGACACCAGCGTGGCTGTGGGCGCAGCCTGCTGTGGTCGGAGGACTGCAGAGGAGCATCCGCTGGGATTTGCCTTTTCTCTACACATTTTGGGGCCACAGGGGAACTGCACACACGGGGTTCTGCACTCACCAGGCAGCACTACAGGCTGCACACTCACCTCCCACTAGACTTTTGCCATGAGTATTTCATCTAGGAACCAAACTCCAGAATAAAGCTGGGATTAGGGGTCAGTGCCAGAGAGCTGGGAGAGCATCTGCCCCTAGAACATCAGCAGAGCCAACTGCTGCCTTATCTGTGGGACAGTGCTGTGACTTCTGGCTGTGTCCCAGCACCAATCTCCTTCCCCTCCTCTCACTAGTATTCCAGCAGGTGGAATCCCATGCGAGACTCAGAGGGAATGCTCACGCACGCAGCACCAGAAGGGTGCAAGGGTTTTGTCCAGGACAGCTCATGTCAGGACCATTCTCCACGTGCCACTGGTGCCACAGCCTCGAGTGGATGAAACGCCTTGTGGAAAAGCTCCTTCACAGATGAGCTACAGCCGAAGCAGCAGTGAGAGGATGAGCTAGGGGCCTACAGCACCACAATGGCACCTTTGGGGACACGGAGCATCTCGGACACTGTCGTGCCACGTCCATGTGTCCATGGGAGGGACTCACTGCCCACTGCCCTGCTGGCTTCACCCAGCTGTGTCATGTCACTGTCACCCAGCATGAGCTCCTGAGGCAGGACATGGACATTCCTGTACTTGTGGATGTGTCTGGCTCAAGATACTTCTTCCCTGCTGGAATTCTGTCAGTGAGCCTCAGAGCTAAGTAAGGTTTATACTCCTTTGTACGCTTCAAAAGGCAAGTGAAAGTCTCCTACCACTCTCTCCATCTTTGCTGCCAACACTAACCTGGCTGTAAGAATTACTGGGCAAGATCCTCTGCGGGGTCTATGAGGAGATGGAAACAGGGTGCCTGAGACAGGATTCCTGTGGGAAGGAGCAGGGCAGATGTCCCAGCTCTAAAAGCCAGATGTGCACCTGCATAATGCATCTCCCAGAGGTGTCAGAACATGGGCACTGTCCCAGCTGCTGGCACCAGGGAAACTTCCAGGGATCTCGCACGGCTGGGATGGAACAGGCCATGTGCACTCCTCAGTCACTGAGGAATGCTCCTGACAGCAACACTGCCCTGTTGGGACACCCCAGCCACCAGATCCTCCTCGCCCAGCCTCCCCCAAAACTCAGCCTGACAGGAGGTTGGAGCCAGGTGGGGATCGGAATCTTCTCCCAGATAAGTGACAGGACAAGAGGAAACGGCTCCAGGTTGTGCCAAGGGAGGTTCAGGCTGGACGTTAGTAAAGAATTTCTTCATGCCAGGTGTTGTAAGGGGCTGCCCAGGGAAGTGGTGCAGTCCCCATCCCTGGAGGTGTCCAAGGAAGGGCACTCAGTGCTCTCGTCTGGGTGACAAGGTGGGGATTGGTCACAGGTTGGACTTGATGATCGTCTTCGAGGTCTTTTCCAACCTCAGTGATTCTGTGACTAATGCTGTGTGAATGTCTTTATTCCTGTAAGAAAGGCTCTTCCCAGTTTACCTGAACTCTCCAGCTTTACCAGCTGAACAGAAGCCCCTCTTACCCCAGGACCATTCCACTCTACTCACAGACACAGCAGCAGGAATGACAGGACACTACCACAGGCACAGGAGGTGCTGCCAGGAGGCTGAAATACAGCAACCGCGGAGCTGGAAAGTGCTGCGGGACACTGCTAGAAGGACATGGGAGGATGAGGAGGGATGGGGCAGGGAGATGAAGTGTATTTTAGCCATGAAGAAGATGGAAATGGCTTGTTGGAAAAGGAAAAGTACATCAGAGTGTTTCAAGAGGCCCAAGGAAAAACTGCCACTTCCATGACTCCTGGGCATGAAGCTCAGCCATCAGGATATGGGGCTTTTTTAATTGACCTGCATAAAGTTTCAAGAGCTATTATAAGAGCAAACACACCTTACCCACATGTGAGTCACAGACAAACACATTCACTGATAACAAATGCATTATTCTTAGAGAGACTCAGGTCCTACCTCAATGTGCAAACAGCTTAGACAACCATCCGAGTCCCCTGAAGGAGTGGGGAGAGATGGGAGAGGAGACAAAGGACCTACAAGGTGCCAGTGCAATACTCCCGTGCTTGTGCCCTTACTTGTGCTCACAAGCTTCACTACCTTTGGCCTGAGTCAAGGGTCAGCAGGGCCTGCAGGTTTGATACAACAAATCAGTCCCTAATCAAGAAATGACTGGGTTTCCCTCTCCTTTTCATTACCAAGCTGGTGAGCAACAAAGAGCAGTGCTGAACCCAAGAGGGATGTTAATTTGATTATCACATGTGCAGGATTAGATGGTTTTAGGTGAAGTCTGGATCTCTTCTGTCGCTCTCTGCAACTCCCTGAAAGGACTTCAGAGCCAGGTGGGGGTCAGGCTCTGCTCCCAGGGAACAGGGACAGGAGGAGAGGGAACGGCCTCAGGCTGGGCCAGGGGAGGGGCAGGTTGGACATCAGGAGGAATTTCTTCCTGGAAAGGGTGGTCAGGCACTGGAAGGGGC
This sequence comes from Dryoscopus gambensis, assembly GCA_013389985.1. NCBI lineage: Eukaryota > Metazoa > Chordata > Aves > Passeriformes > Malaconotidae > Dryoscopus > Dryoscopus gambensis. The sequence continues at coordinate 61,660 of WEIT01006231.1, read as the reverse complement.
CCAGGAAGGTTTGGAGTCCCCATCCCTGGATGTGCCCAAGGAATGACTGGACACGGCACTCAGTGCTCTGGGCTGGGGACAAGGTGAGGATCAGGCACAGGGTGGACTTGATGGTCTTGGAGGACTTTTCCAACCCAAATGATTCCCATGGGGTTAGAGAAAACTCTCAAACACCCCTCACTGACAGCTCTGCTGAAGTTTGCTCTGCTGAAGTTTGCTCTCCTGCAGATAGAGAGGTCCCACAAGAGGGAAGTAAGTGGCACTTCTGCTGGCCCAGCCACCATGAGGATTGCATGGACTGGCAAGGAAATTTCTGGCAAAGTTCCATAACAATGTCTGGTTAAACTGTCTCTGTCTGGTCCGCACATCCATGCTAGAGGTTCTCTGGTCAGACCTGACTCACAGCACTAAATGAAAGTACAGGCAAGCTGGCCCAAGTCACGGGAGGATAGCTCATGCTCCTCTGCCTCCAAGCACTCTGCAGGCAGTCTGGATCCCAAATCCCATGGAGAGCATCCAACCCACAGTGACCTGCTCACCTCGCACACCTTGGAGGGCCCAGCCTGTCCCCACCCCAAAGCCATCTCCGTACTTGAAGACCCTCTCTCACACGACCCTCTGTACTGTGCTGGCAGTGGCTGGGAGGTTAAAGGTTCTGTCCCACAGAACTCACACAAGTCTTGTCCCTCTGCAGCCCTTGAAGCACTGGCAAAGCCCAAGCTGTGCTGGCAGCTCTCTCACCTCTCCAAGCACAAAGGTCCCTTGGGACCAGCTCAGCGGTGGCACAGACATGAGGAGTCCCACAACTGGCCTGTGAAACACCTGAGACAGCTCTGACTACAACAGCAGCTCTGCAGTGATTGGCTACATACAGAGACTCACGAGAGCCCAGATCACTTTACTGCAGCCACTGGGTACTTTTCCTCAACCACCAGCTTTTTACAATGGGTTTTAAAGATGAAACCTCGACAACTGGTGCCAGAAAGGGCATTCTTGATCCTCTAGAAAGGAGAAAGCAGATCTAGAAGAGCAAAGACTGACAAGGAAATTCCTTTTCGGTCAAATTAAGCAACAACTTCTTCTGAACATCACACATCTCCAGGAGGGCTGAACTGCTCCTGGAAAGAGACCAAAGGGCTCTCCAGAGGCTGATGTGGACTGGGGAATTCTCTAAAACTCTCCTGAAGATGAAGCTCAGCAGCACTGTTGCCTGGAGATGTCAGGACCCTGACGTGGCCCTGAACCCCCACTGTGGCCATTTCTGGAGAAACCAGCAACGGTCCAGGGAAGCTTTACCTGTTCACGAGTGAAATGTTTGTTAAGATTGCACACGGAGCTGTTCTCCCCAGGGAAAAGCCACAGGCAGGAGATGGGATTGGAATGGAGGAGTCACCCCAGGGAAAAGCTGCCGGCAGGAGACGGGCTTGGGTGGAGGAGCCAGGCGTGCTGAACCTTCCTGGCTGGTGCCGAGGGGAGCGCTGCCTGATCCCTTCCCCCTCCATCTCCCCGGGCTCCACCGCCGAGCCAGGTGCAGAACAAAAGGAAAGTAATGATTTAGTTATTGCTGCAGCGCCGAGGGTTTGAAGGTCAGGCGCTCGGCACAGCGCTCGCGGTACGGCCGGGCCGGGCCTGCAGCCCTGCAGCCAGAGCTGCTCCGCAGGGGCCGGCGCTGCGCGGCTCCGGCTCCTGCGCGGGCACATGAAAGGCTTCTCTCTAATGTAATAACTGACGGCCTCTTCAGTGCCGTTTGAACTGTTTACAGACCGAGTTAACGATTACAGGCAATGTGTACCTTGGCTGCTGCCCAAAATTCTTACCCGCCCGTCAGATACTATCAAAGAGCCCTTCACTGCTGGCCTGGAGTCCTTCCAAAGCACAGCGCCGAAATGCCGGCGTAGAGGAGGGGCCTTGGGCGCTCCGTGGTGAAACCCAAACTAGAAAGTCACAGATCTGCTCTGGAGAGGTGTCCTGGGATCCGGGTGCCAAGTCACGTAGAGGCACGGGAAGGCCCGAGGGCCCCCTGAAGCGCCCCCGTGCCCAGGGGCGCACACGGGTGGGCTCTTCCCCCAGGACGTCAGCCAGGGCTTTGCTGTGCTGCCTTCCAGGCTTTCGCACAGGACACGGCACAACCCAGGAGCTCTGGCTGTCCAGGTTTCCCTCCCTGCATGAGGTCATTGCCATCCATACCTGGTTCTTTACACACAGCCTGGGTGGTTGTGTTAATGCTGGTGGTTACACTGCTTAAAGCTCCTCCTGCCGAAAGCTTTTTCAATACCCTCATGCCTAAGAGTGAGGACAAGAACAAACCAGGTGGTGGGAGATTAGATAAAATCACTTCCATTGTTATTCGTAGCTGGAGAAATGCAGGTGTAGGTATAAGGTCTGGCTAGATTTGGGCTAGAAAACAAGCCCCAGCTCTTTGGGGCAAATTGCACCAGGTCTGGAAATCTCGTTGAAATGAAGCGATGAAATAAAGAGCTGGCAAGCTGCTCTAATTACAGCTGAGTAACACAGAGCCACATTCAAGCAGCACTGAGGCTGCAGAGCAAACTCTGCTTCCAAGCAGGAAATTCCGTGGCTGCAGAGGAGAGTCTGTCCTACCCACGGTCCTGCACCCACAGCCACCTGGGGAGGCTCGGCGAGAGCAGAAGTTAATCTCTGCACCATGCTCTGTCCCTGGAAGGACCTGTCAGAGGCAACTTCTTAAATACAACTAGAAAAAAAATTAAGATCTCTGTTTCAGGTAGAAACATGTCTCATGGCCCATTGGTCTCCCTCACCACCGAACTTCAGGCTGTAAAATGCTATTTAATGCCGTTCACTAGATCATCTGCAGACTGTGCTATTGTGGCTTCAAGGTACCACCAAACCATTGTTTAAAAAATGGTGCTTCAGACCATCCCAGTTCCTACACCAGCAGCAGGAACTGATGCATCCCGTGCCTACCAGCAGCCTGCACAGTACTGAGCTGCCATCATCCCAAAGCTCTTGGTACAAAAGGCCAGGTGATAAAAGCATGAAACTTTAATTAAAATTTTGCTCCTGTGTTCCTAAAGCAGCTATTTTGTCCTGCACAAAAAAAAAATGCAAACACATCTCTTTCACAGGCTGACAAGAGACGGAGTTTCCAAGGGATGCTTTCCAGAGAAGGGCTGATGCCTTCACTCTGTGCCAGTTCTGTCTTGAAATATGTTTTATGTCAGGAGGTCCTGGGCACAAGGACGAAGACTGAACAGCTAAAAGAATAAATTATTTGCTTTTCAATCTCACTCTGCACCAGCTTCCCGCTGTTTTATTGCTCAGACGTAGTTTTCTATAGTAGGGAGGAGCGAGTGGCTGGTGGAAAACACGAGTCTCTCTTGTTGGACGTTGTATTTCCAGAGGACAGAAATGTAAATGCAAATACATTTGCTGTGATTTGATTCAATGAAACTTGCTGGTACAGTGCAGTACACGACAGAAATTGGTTCCTCCTACGCTTACTTGCTAAGACATGAGTTCAGGCCCTCTGGGATCTGCAATTCCCTGGCTGCTATCGATGACATCACTGACATCTAAGGAGCTGCAGGAATGCTGAGAATGCAGCTCCAGGCTCCTGGGGATGCTGAGCTCATCTGCTGCTGCAGGAGGCACCAGAGATGGGGTGCCTGGGTCGAACTCCTGCCTCACTTCCAACCTACACTCACTGCTCTTCCTGAGGCCACATGACACAGGCACATATGGCTGCACCAGCTTCAGCAGGAAAAGTGAAATTGCTTGAAAACTTCTTTCACTGACATCTTCAGATGCTGAGCAGAAACAGGAATTTCAGCACAGGCACAAGGGGTCAGACCCAAAACTGACATAACCCTGTGACCTGGGCAGGAACTGATGCCCAGGAAGTTCCACCTGAATATGAAGCAGAACTTCTTCCCTGGGCAGTGCCCGAGCCCTGAACAGGCTGCCCAGGAAGGGGCTGGAGATATTCCAGAGCCCTCTGGACACAGTCCCGTGCCCTGTGCTCTGCTGAGCAAGGAGGTGGCACCAGGTGACCCACAGTGGCCCCTTCCAGCCTGATCATTCTGGGATTCTGGGAATCTGTGACCCGACTATCATGAGCCAGCAGAGACCACTCAAAGAGTGGTTTTCCACTTGGCATTCCACTTGGGATACCTTCCCAGCATTACTGGAGTTACTGATCTGGGAGACATACCTGAAGCCAGCTGGTGAACAGCCTGAAGGATTTCACAAACACACCTTATTCCCTTTTTGCCCGTTTATACTTCTTCCACAACATTCCTTGCAATTGATCTCAACAAAGGATTTCAGGGAAGTCAATAAAATACTTTTTCTTGGACTGAAGACAATTTCACAGGAGACTTCCAAGATTGCACTCTGTTACCATCCTTGCTGCATCCTGGGGGACTCCAGCCACCGAAGATGACAGAATCCTAGAATGGTTTGGGTTGGAAGGGACCCTGGAGACCATCTCATTCCACCCCCTGCCAAGGGCAGGGACACTTTCCACTAGACCAGGGTGCTCCACGGTGTCACAGATGTTCAGAGAGCTCAGCTGGCACACCAGAAGGAACTTGAAGCAGGTAAGCATGAAACTTTTCCTATACTTTCACCCTGTTGGGAGCCTCTGGAGACTCCAGCATTCATCACCGAAGGGCAAGTCTCCATGTGGGGGTTCTTATGGACAGGGATGACAGAGGTCTTGCCCCAGTACTCAAGAGACTGAGGCCAAAAATGTGGAGAAATTTCCATTTTCAGGCATCTCTGCTGCCGTGTCCAGAGCAGTGAACATGCTGGATGAAGGACAAACAGGGCAGGAAGTGAAATAAGTTCCCTGCTCAACAGAGTGAGATCCAGTGGATGCTCTACCCACTGTTTTCATTCTAGGTCCCCAATAATTTGACCAAACGTTCCTACGACTGAGCTCTACCAGCTGTTTTACGCCAAGGAATGCCAAGGGAGCCACTCACAGCCCATTTGTCTGGGGCAGTGAAAGGAGGTGAGTTGTGACATCACCTCCACTGGAGCACCCAGCCCTCGCCAACCTGTGTCTCTGCGAGAGGGGACAGACATCCCAGAGGAGCAGGAGTGCTGGGACGAGGACATCTGGAGCTGTGGTACTTGAGATTAAAAGAAGTTCAGAAAGGAGAAAGTCCTCCTGGTTCCTGGAGGGAGGTCTCCCACTCTCATCCCTTGTTCCTGCAGAGGAGGAGATACAATGGACGGAGTCTCAATTGGCACCTGCCAATTCTGCATTTTTCTGCTTTTTTCTTAACAGTGACACAGGCCCCTGCCAGACAAAGACCACCACTGGGAGAGTCGAGCACTGCCTGGAGCTTCTGCTTTGGCTGCTCAGCAATGAAACTATACTTTGTTGTGTAAAACGAGCCATGAACATGTTGAGTTCAGTCATGCAGACTCTGGTTCCTGGGCTCCACTGCCTTTTCTCCTGGTTCTGCAGGGTGGAGGTGGTTGCTGCAATCACAGATTCTCCCTCTCTGTCTGCTGCTTTTCATCTTGTGGTGCTCCCGCTCCCAAGGCAGGAAGGCTGAGGGGGTTTACTACACAGCCATGCTGGAAGCACAGGGACAGCTTTTTGGTGTGGTACCTCACCCCTCTATGCCATAAAACCTCCATACTCCTGCCCTGATGGCCTGGGAAAATGGCAGGTGCCCATCTCCCAGGGAAGGAGAGAGCTTGTGGTGCTGGATCTCATGTCCAGAGCCACACCAAGCCCACACAACGTGGATTTGCAGCTCTTTGCAGAGAGCACGCTCTCAGTACAGCTGTGCCTTGCTGGCACCACGGGGAACCTGCTAGTGTCTGCTCACGACTCTGCAAACTCTGCAAGGGACAATCCTTCGTTACAGCTCAGTTGATTTCTCCCCCAATCCAATGCAGTTGCTTTTCTCACCAATATTCCCTAAAGTCACACTGAACAATGTGCATTTACACTGCCCAGTACACTGAGCCCTTGGTTCCCTCATGCAACCAGCATCCCTCTCACGGGGAAGGACAAAAAGCCATTGTAGCGAAAACCTTAAGAGCCTGCCCCAATGGTTTCTGTGGTATTGGGAATCAGTGCAGCACTTGAGAACACAGGGATAAATCATTAACAAGTCATTATTGTTCACAGGTATTTTTGGCAGGAAACCACTGAGGTCAACTTGGACAAACTGCTGTGGGGTAGTGGGGGTGGCACTTTTCCTGCAGGAGCATTCAAATCCTCCCCTAATACTAAGAAATAGGCTGGAAGTGACCTTCCTTGCTGAATCTAATAGAGATGGAGAGTGGCACAGCCTCATTGCCACTCTCTTCTTGGCCTGAGCTCTCTTCCAGCTCCGTGATCAATCCATCACATCCATTCTCTGACAGTGCTGTCCATCCTGAGCTCCCCCCTCAGTGTGGGCAGCCTGGCAGCCTGAACACTGCTCCTCGTGTGCCAATCCCAGAATCTCCCGGCTCCCATCAATCACTTCTGCTACCGGGAGTTAGGGAATTCCCAAACACTGCTGCTTCTCCCAGAGCTCCGACCAGGGATGGCTGTTTCTCATTCTCTGGAAACCTGCAGAGATACTGCTTCTGTACGACTCTATCAATTTCCCTCATCCCCAGCCAAACCCATCGGTTCGGTGGGCAATGGGGTGGATGAATCTATGTGCTATCTGCTCCCAAGGCAATCAGCACTGGCAGCAAATGCTGAGAGCCATCTCCATGGTTAATATCCTGGATGCTGATCCATCCTCACAGCTTCCAGTGCCGTCAGACACTCCAGCTTCCATGGAAAACTATTAATTCTTGTTGTCATCCAGTTTCCTGCTCAGTGGCCAGCTGGCCACTGACCCCACTGCTATTTAGTTGCTGTAAATCAAGTGCCAAAGAACACTTCCAGAGCACCATGATGTGGCAATTCCTCCGAATATGGGAATGTGGTCAGTTTAGAATAAAGTAACCAAACAATTTGGATACAAACAGCTTAAAGGCTGTGGTGTATTGGTCAGTGTGAGCTCCTGCCTGGGAGATACAACACTAACATGGGGCTCCTTTTAAAGCCCTAAAAAATCTTCCAGAAGATGCCACGGATTCAGCTCAGCTATTCAGGCGGTTTCATGCCCTGCCAGCTTGGGATGGTTTGGTGGTGATTTTTTTTTTTAAACTAAGAAAAAGTACTTTCAACTTTGACATTTAAAAATCGCCTTTCATAAGGACAAAAAAATTTCTTTCCAAACTCACTGGCTTCTGGACACATTCATGGAAGCCAAGAAAACCAGTCAGGTAACTGAATCCAGCTCCTGAGGCAGCCCATGTTTCCATCTTTCTCTAAAAAATATTGAACCCACAATTGCAGACACAGGCAGGGACACTTGGACAGCAAAGGGACACAAATGCTGCTTTCCAAACGCCTGAGGCATGGTCAGATAATTCAAAACAGTTCTTCTGCCCAGCCTGACCTGAGAAGGTTCATGACAGGCCTGCCATCAAGTAGGGTTTAACAGGACTGGTTTTTCCCTGGAATGATAACAGTGTTCAAAGACAATCCTTCTGAGTTTGACACGGTCCTACTGGCTGAGGTACAGCCTGAGCTACAACCAACATTTCAAGGATCTTCATGCCATGGAGCACCCAACAGGCCAGAAAAATTGCAGGAGTAAAAGTCTTCTCAGCCTACCATCACACGCACAGGGGATGCCCCAACGCTTTCTTTCCAGGGATTATTCCTTTGCTGGCATTTTGTGCAATTGCTCCCACTCCCAGAGATGCATCCAAGAGTTTCACTGGCTCTGGAGTATCCCCAAAACTCCTCCACTCCATTCCCGCAGGGCTGTGCCACTGGCTGTTGTCCTCTGCTTCCACAAGCTGAGGTTGCTTCCACAACCTCCAGGCTCCATTTCCCTGGTCCTTCAAAACCCCTTTCATAGCCCAGAACTGGGGATGAACATCAAGTTGATTATAAAACAATTTCTTTTGTTGATAGAAAATTCTTTGCAGGGCGTGAACAGCAGAAGAAAGAAAGGACTCTTCTGAACTGCGAGCTGGCTGGAAAGCCCCGGAGGGCAAGAATCTGATCCCTCCTTTGAGGAGCACAGGCCTGTCTGTACAGGCTGAGGGAGCAGGAGAGCTCTGTGTGTGCAGCTCTAACAACTCTCACCAGCCCCTGCCTTGCCTTGTTCAGGACCAGCCTCCAGCTCACGCACGGGAAATGGCTCCACTCCACCCATTTGCACCCCTGGACAGACTTTGTCCTCCTCACCCCACTAATCCCCTCGCTCCAGAGCCAAACCTCCTCCCCATCACCTCCCTACCCACCTGCCCCATGCACCTTCATCAGCCCCATCATCCACCCAAACCCAAATCCTTCTCCCCTGCTGCTCAGAACCACCCTGCGCATCCTTCAGAGCTGCTTGGGAGGAAGAAATCCTCCATGCAACGACCGCAGATCTGGGCAGGAACATCCACCCACCTATTATTTAATATTTACCAATACCCCACCAAATCCTCTGCCCCAGATGCAGCCATTCTGCAGATGCCATAGCAACTTTAAAAGAAATCCTGAGGATGGACAGGATGTGTTCCTTAGGAGCAAGGAATCTGCTTATCAACATTGAGCTTGAGAAGCCAAGTCCACAGGTTTCATGTTTTCCAGCCCTAGGAAGAAACACCATTCCTTGGGCAGCCAGTCCTGCTGTGGATCAGCCCCATCTGCTTCCCAAGAGGACCAAAGTCCTTCAAAGTTCTTTAGAGTCAGTAAAATAACAAATATAGACAACCCCCCCCCCCAACAATGCAGAATGGTTTGAAATAACCCTGATAGTCTCTACATCTTGAGTACAGGTAACACCACAGGCCCACCAGCATGTCCTGACTCAGCTGTGCCATCCCAACTGGAGCAGATCCATTCCATCACCGTTTGTGTCCCACATCCAGGAAAACCCGTGGGTGTGCTGGTTACCCCTAACTGTGTTTCCTTTCTCTCTCTGCTCCCACCACACAGCCCACAGCCTCCCATGCAGTGCTTCCACTACTGATATTTATAAAAAATATACAAACAAGGGGCTGCTCCCAGTGCTCAGGGCCAGTGTCTGAGTAGGGAGGAGGCAAAGTCAGTGGACCTGGGGAAGGGACAAAGGAGGTGAAACTCCCCATTCCTGGACCTCAGCATTGCCAATGAATGTGTGTTGAGCATCTGCAGTGCCCTTTATCCCACAGAATCCCAGGCTGGGCCAGGCTGGAAGGGACCCCAGAGGGTCACTGGTGCCACCTCCCTGCTCAGGCAGGGCCATCCCAGAGCACAGGGCCCAGGAGTGTGTCCAGAGGCCTCTGGAATATCCCGGCTGAGGGAGACTCCAGCCCCTCCCTGGGCAGCCTGTTCAGGGCTGGGCACTGCCCAGGGCACAAGTTCTGCCTCCTGTGCAGGGAATTGCTGGGCTCAGCCCCTGCCCGTCCCTCTGGTGCCACTGCTGGGCCCCCGGAGCAGAGCCCGGGCCCTGCTCGGAGCCCTCCCTGCAGATATTTGAGGAGTCTTAGCTGGAGCCCGGAAGAGAGAGCTACTACCAAAAGAGCAAAAACATTTTGGGAAGCTTCCCTGGAGCAGTGTGGGGCTGCTACCTGGGATCTCAGTCCCTGAAATCAGAGATCAAGACTCCTGGAAATGCTTGAGAAGGGGCTCAGGCAGATCCCAGAACACACACTTTTCCTTCAAAAGTGAAAGAGTCCCTTGGGTACCTCCTTGGAGGAGTATGGGGCTGCTACCTGGGATCTCAGCTTCCAAAAGGAGATGTGAAAAGACTTCTGGAGATGCCTGGTGCATTCTGGAAAATGAGGTTTCCATGAAAAGAGAAAAATCATTTCAAATTACTTCCTTGGAGGAGTCTGGGACTGCTACCCGGGCTATCCAGTGCCTAAATCATGGATGAAAAGGCTCTGGGAGATGGTACCTGGGATATCAGCTGCCTGGAGGAGATATGAAAAGACTCCAGGAGATGCCTGGGAGGTGTCTCAGGTAGATCCCGGAAGATGCAGATTCCACAAGAACAGAAAAATCATCTTGGCCAGCTTCCCTCAAGCAGTCTGGGGCTGCTACCTGGGATTTCAGGTCCTGAAATCAAGAGATCAGGACTCCAGGAATGCTACCACCTTGTCATCTTTGAATTACGGTGGTAACACGGTCCTCAACAAGGCTGGGCAAGAACTTCCACAGCTGCTGTCCGGCTGATTCTGGTGGCAGTCCCTGGGCTGGGTCTCTGCTCATCCCAGTGCCCTCCAGACCACCCAACCAGTATGGACAGCTCTTGGGGAGATTTCCCATTCTCAGCCTTTTCTGCCATTCCCATCCTTCCTGGAAGAAGTATCTGTGCTTGTCCCAGCTCCCCTGCCACAGTGAAGGATGCCCTGGAATCAGTGCAGTTTCCAGCTACTCAGGCTCCTGCTCCAACCCAGCGTGGGGAGGACACCAGGATGTCCATCCCCCTCTCCCCACTGCGCCGTGGCTGAAGAAACTCCTGCTTGATTCTCACCCTCCTGGCTTTGCTCTAAAGGTCACCTGGTCCCTCCACTGCCACTCACACCCTCACTGGGCTGGCAGGACACGGGGGGTCCGGCAGGGAATGGACGGGAAAGTCTGCTCAGGGGAGCCCGGCTAAAGTCCACTTAGGAATGTGACAGGAGCTGAGAAGAAAGTGAAGGGTGTGGAAAAATAGGGAGGAGAAGGATTGTTTTGGAGGAGAATAGGTCCAGGGCTCTGGGCAGCTTCATTAGAGGAATATTAAGTAAATGAGTCAGAGCTTGTGGTGCCTGAGGCTCGGGAAAGCTGCTGCTGGAGTGAAGGATGGCGAGGGAAGATGAGGATCGTGGCGTGCTGTCTGCGTGCGAGATCCAACCAGGACACAACAAGAGGAAACTTGTTGCCTGCTCAGACTTTGATGAACACTTGCAGAGATCAAGCACTGCAGACGTTCCACCGCTGCCTCTGTCTGTGCCCGGTTCCAGCTCTGCCTGCGCACTCCAGGGAGCCTTTCCCAACGCACTGCACTTCTCGAGGCACCAGAGCTCCTGGAGTGCCCCTCTCCAGCAGCACCCCCACACCATGCTGATCCCTCACGTCCCAAAAGTCATTTTAAAGGTCAGGTTTTGTGCATTCTTAGCTGGTATTTGGGGATAAAATTTGTCTCTTAATTCCTGCACCTAAAAAACGGAATATTGCACTGATACCCACATGCAAGAATTCTCTGGGTAACAACGACCCCTGCAAGTGTTCCTGGCCAGGCTGGAGGGGGCTTGGAGCAACCTGGAGAGTGGGAGGTGTCCCTGCCCATGGCAGGGGGTGCAACTGGATGATCTGTAAGGTCCCTCCCAAACCAAACCGTTCTGGTTTGATGAATAAATGTATATAATGTCTGTGTATACGTATATGTGCATATGTGTATATATATATACAGATATACATCTGCATGTATAAATATACGTAAATATTTACTTCTACTGCAAACACAAAATCCAAGCCTGAAGTTGAGATGGGTAAACCAAACTGCCTACTTTTAAATTACAAAATTAATTTCATAAGCACCTGGGAAATTCAAGGTAAAGAAGTCAATTCAGATGATGCTGTGATAACAGAGATACAGGAGTAATACAGTGGACTGCACTAATATATATTTAATTGCATTAAAGAGTTCCAAAGATCTATAGGTTGAAATTCCATGCCAGTAATGAGAAAAAATACCAAAAAATACCAACTGATGACCTCTCTGTAGTGATGCCAGAGACCAGGAAATGCAAAGGCAAGTGAGGGAGGTTACAAAAGTAGAATAGCACAGTATTAACCACAGAATTACAGAATCAGTGAGGTTGGAAAAGACCTCTCAGCCCATTGAGTCCAAGCTGTGCCTGATCCCCACCTTGTCCCCAGCCCAGAGCACTGAGTGCCGCATGCAGGCCTTCCTTGGACACCTCCAGGGATAGGGACCCCAAACCTCCCTGGGCAGCCCATAAGTAATGGGTGACTTCAATCATGGCCATACAGGCAGGGCAAACGTTGTACTGAAGTCTGATCAAAAGACAGCTTTTGGTATCTTCATCAGCTTCTTTATGGAGCAATTTGGAGCAACCGCCAAAGTAGGTGCAATCCTGGATAGTGGACAGGGGGGTTGGTTGAAGACTGATTATTTCTCTAATAGTGCCTATTATATATTCAAATTCCCCTATTTATAGGAAAGAAAAATAAATAAATAAATAAATAAACATTCTCAAACCACTGGAAGTCTAGTAATAAGAAGAGTAGTTGGAAAAACATTTTAGAAAGCAAATGAGAAGGCAAAATGTTTTCGGGTTATACAGAAAATGTTGAGAGATCTCCTGCTGGAAGCTTGAAGTAAATTTGCACCATCGAGCTCAGGACTTGAGCTGGACCTCAAAACCCAACAGTGAATAATAAAGGAAAGAAGAAGATCAGAAAGAAAAGGAAACCTTTGAAAAGTGGAACTTGAATCCAAAGGATAAGAACAGCAAAGACTGTAATTCTGGCAAGTTAAGGAGACTGGTCAAAAGACAGAAACGTGCCGGGGGCTCCCATACAAACAATAAAGCCTTTTTCAACACATTAGCAGCAGGATGTCTATTAGTGAGTCTCTGTGGCCAACAAATAACTCAGGGAATGAGAGATGCGCTCAAAAAATATTTGCAAAAAAAGCTACATGAATTGTTTGCATCATGGGGCACCATGGAGGAAGTCAGGAAGCTCCCATGCAGAGCATTTCGGCATGGTCATAAATTCCTGGGGAAAGGGTAAATTAATGAGGTCCAAAACTTGCAGATGAAACAGTATTTTTTAAAGTTATTCACATCTCCAAATCCAAATTGTCCAATCTCAAACTGATTGGGAAGACTTGCATGAAGGATCTCAGGCTACCCAGTGGATGGTTTATTGAGCAACACGATGCCAACAGCTCCAACCTCCTCCCATGCTCCTGGCCATGCATTCCCCACTGCTCACCCCGTCCTTGACTCCTCCATGAGCTCATTCAGCTCATGAAAACATCAGAAAATGAACCCAGCAAGTAAAATCAAGCATTTGCTGCAGTTGTGATGAGTTGGACAGGTCTGGGAAAGGGTCTCCCAAGGCCTGAGGTCACAGCAAGTGAGGGATGAGTTATGTCACAGAAAGTAGGAGAGGGGAAAGCAGTAGTTAGGCAAGTCTTCAGCAAGGAGCTAGGATCAGCCCTGTGTGTAACTGCTGCTGAAATGGCTCTGTGCTGGGAGAGACGGGAAATTCAGTACCAGTGAGGGCAAAGGGATGTGCCTGGGAACAATCATTTGAGCTGTAAAGACAAGGTTATAGACTTTAAAATAGCTCATTAAACTCAAGGGAGATCCTGGAATCATTCTGGAACACTTTCTGAAAACATCACACTGTCGGTGGGCACTGTATCTATTTTTTTTTTCTATATATATTCCTGCCCTAGCCAGTAAAGCAGATGAAGCCAGGAAATGCTGCCCGTGGCACACTTACAGCCCAACAGCCCATTTGTTAATGGTGACTCTATCTCAACATGGGAAAATATGAAAAAGGGCACAGGTAGCAAAAATAGACAGGTAGCAAAAAGGTGGGAAATTGTGGGTAAGAGGAGCCCAGGATGCTCCAGCCAGAAGAGGATGGTGCCTTGTAAAGTTGTGAACATTGGAAATGATGGAAATACAGATTAATTATTCACAGTTCTTCATAATGCAAAGAGGAAGGTGTCACCTCAAACCACTTCCAATGAAAAGGTTTAAAGTAAACAGAAGGAATTCTTCTCACAGGCTCAGAGTGACATTCCCTGATGACAGATGATGTGGAGATAGAAAAGATCCAGATAACCATGGGGCAAGATCCATTCCAGCTAACAATCCAAGTATCCTGTCTGTCATTTCCAGCATGGGTGACTCCGAAGCCCCTGATGCTGGACCCACCTTGATCTTTTTCTCTTACTGGGCTTTCTCACCTGACTCCAAGCACCTGCCACGTTCACTGTGTCCATGTGTAGCCCACACTTGCTGAGCTGCTTTGCCCCATCTCCCTTTAGAGACAACCCCAAAGCCAGTGGGCCCTTGCACAGTTCATGAGCCCTGTGACAGACACCCACACTGTGTTCAAGCAGTTGACCCAAGAAGTCCCAGTCCTTTCCAGTGACTTTCCACAAAAGACGTGAAACTCCTCTGGAGAGAAAACAACCTTTTGGAGAGGTCAAGTCTAACAGCAGGGATTGGATTCCCTGAAAAAAGAGGCACCATCTCAGATCTTATTTTTCACTTCCAGGTAAATCTTTTTCTTACTTCTAAGTAAAGAAGTAAGGCACCTTTGACTTCATGTTCTCCAGAAAAGTAAAAAAACTGTTATTTTAAAACCAGCAAAGCAAGTTTCTTGTCTGTACAGAAACTCTGACCCTAAAGAGATGAGGATAGAACAATTTATGGAAGCAGGTACCTCAGTGCACTGCTGGGAGAGGTTTAACACTATCTAATATCATGGAATCACAGAATCACAGAATGGTTTGAGCTGGAGGGACCTTAAAGCTCATTCAGTTCCAACCCCCTGCCATGGACAGGGACACCTTCCACCAGACCAGGCTGCTCCAAGCCCTGTCCAGCCTGGCCTTGGACACTTCCAGGGACCCAGGGGCAGCCACAGCTGCTCTGGGCACTCTGTGCCAGGGCCTCCCTACCTCCCAGGGAACAATCCCATCCATCCCTGCCCTCTGGCAGCGGGAAGCCATTCCCCCTTGTCCTGTCAGTCCAGGCCTTTGTAAATACTCTCCATCCTCCTTGCCAGCTCCCTTTGGGTCCTGGAAGGCCACAATTACGTCACACTGGAGCCTTCTCTTGGCTGAAATATCCCAATTGATTATTACTGGTTTATTATTTCTGGGGGGAAAAAAAAAGCAGCAGAGCCAATACAGAATTAAACTCTTGGCTCGGGCTTTCATACCTCCTTAAAACCTGGCTCCAGGCTTTGATGTCAAGTAACTAAACTGATCGGGCAGTTTAGCAAGGCTGGGTTTATCATGGGTACCTCTGGGAGACGCTCCCCGAGAGAGGCAGCGCAGTCAATCTCCTGCTGCCCTCAGGCTGGTTCAGCTCAGCCTCGTTCACCTCCCTCTGCAGCACGGCTGTGCAGCCACTGGACACCTCTGGGGTGTGAAGGTGAACACAACAATCCGTGTTTGCTTGGCTGCAGACAGGATCACACCGATACAAACATTGGCCCAACACTGTCCCAGTAAGCCAGAACAATATTGCCAGGCAATAAGAAGAAGGAGAAAAAGCATTATCAACTTGACTTTTGTTCAGTTATTTGAATTTACAACCTTGATTTCTCATTTGAGCCTGAACTTCCAGTCAATCGCAGGTAAAAGTACATTGCATTCCCATGTTCCTGCAAGGCAGCCTTCCCCCCGCTGCCCAAGGAGATTGCATCACAGTTATCCAGAACTTTTATCAAGCAAGATCATGAACGTGAGCTCTGAGGATGCAGAATAGACCTGAACTTAAAAGGAGTTCAGCTCCTTTTAAGAGAGCACATCACATCTGACTTCAAGAGACAGAGCTGTTTCGTTATTTATTTGATGTAGAACCTCAACTGTTGTGTTTTGGTTACAAATCCCTCTATGGTTTGAATCCTGCATATACTCAAACCCATGTCGTTTTCTTTATTGCTCTGCAGCGCATCAGAACAGTGGCAAACACTGAGTTGGTAACAACTGGATTAAATTTTCAGGGGGCTAAATGATTTCAGTGAAAGAACTTTGAAAACCTGAAAGAAGCTCAATTCCCACCTCAGTGGCTGATGATGTCAAATTTCCAGGCATCTGGTCAGCAGCTCTGTTTACCAGGGTTGTGTCTTTGGGGAGGGAGCTGAGAGAAATAAGTGCTTTTTTGTTCCATATGCTGCTCTGAGGAGCTTTTAATGAATTACCTGAGATGATAATATGATTAAGTGACAGCTCTAAGCACTGGGGTACGGTGGGCTGTGTGCAGAGGTCTTGATACCTGAACAGAAGAGCACAGGAAATGGGTCACTAGAGAAGGCAATTACTGAAATGAAGGGAAAATACAGAGAGATGCTTATCTTGTTAAAACATGGTGCGAAACAAAGCAAAACAAACCAGTGAAGCTTAGAGAAACCCCAAAGATATTGTCTTACAGGTGTAGCCTGAGTGGAAATGGCAGATACATTTTCCCTGTGCGTTTATCTGAAAGATAGTTCAGTTCCTGAAGTTACTCTGAACTCCAGCAAAACACAACTGAATATCCAAATTTAAAGATGAAAAAGAAATTCCTTTGAAACTCAAGGTTCTCCCCCTCCATCAGCACTCACTGGATGAACACATCACTGAACTGGGCTTTGCGTAAGAAAAAGAGAATAACTTCTACAGAAACGTTTGATAAACAGGATGTTTCAGTTCATTTTTTACTCCAAGACGTTTCATTTCTCAGCTGGAGAGAGAAAAGGGAGTTTAGCAGAGATTTGTTTAATAGATAATTCAGCTACATGTAACAGTCAGGCTTCAAACATTTCTACGGGCAAGATTCTACACACTGAAGTTTCCACAGGTGAAGAATAAATCAGAAATGCACTTGAGATGCTCATACATTGTTCTGTTCTCTTCACCCTACTCTAATCAATTAAGTTTAATCATTTAATAACTACCTATTTAACTGGAAAAGTCAATCAAATGGAGGAACTTAGATTAGTTCTTTGTGGCAATCTTGCTGCAGATAACAAACACCAAGTCCTGCACTACCATAAATAATGTCAAAAATAAGGCTTGCCACCAGCTCTGATGTCTCTTGCACACAGGAAATGCACATTTTAGTGTGACCAGACACAGTCTCAGACACCAATATAATCCAAGAACAAAGAGCTCAGAAAATACAAAGGATGAGGGACTTACTCGGGAAAGCACCGACTCTGAAAACAACCAAAGGTCAATGAAAGGACGATATCGTGATGAAATAACAAATTAACATAGGCTACCAGACTGACATCATGGTCAAAAGGTCACATGTGAACCTCTGGGTAAAATTCAGATGGAGGAGATCGAAGACCACAGGAATTGCCAGACTGGGTTAAAGGAAACCCGTAACAAACACCCAAACTATAGAGTGGTTTGCACGGCCACGAGGCAGCCAAACCAGCACTGACCTCTCCAGGCAATGTGACCCCTCCACCAGAACACAGACAAGCTACAATTCAATCCAAAATCATCCTTCAAATCTGTGCTAACATAGATACATCCCCAAAAAATATTCCCAAAGGTCTTATGATTCAGCAGCTTTCACCTGGGTCCCACAGGATTTTTCAGGGAAGCAAAGGCATACTCAAAAAACACCCACAGTTCTGCAGCCCAGCTCCTTAAGCCCATGTTCACACAGATGCTTAGCCAGAGTTTAGAAGGTATTAAAAATCTCTTGAAGTTCTTAACATGGTCAACAGAACTAAACAAACACAAGGAAGTTTGCCTTCATGGAAACGTCGACCTCTCACTCCCCACATTCATCTTGTTTGCTCAAAGCACTATGGCCACCCAAAAATAACCACCAGCTTCATTCTACCTTTTTTCTCCCCCTCACTTCATAAGTCATTGCATAAGGGTCCCAGTACTGCTGTGGAAGAAGGAAAATGTTTCCCAGTACTAAGCAGTGTTCTTTGGGATGCACACTTCCATGGGTATGTGCTCAGAACAGGAAGCAGGGACAGATTCCCACTGTGGGCCGACAACTCACCTCAAGCAAAAGGCTCCAGTGGAAGCAGGGAGAGAAGTTCATGTGGATTTGTACATCTCCTAACAGCCCAATTCCTATCCCTTTATCTCCTTTTCTCCTTTAAATGACAATCCATGTACCCATTCAGGAGGCAACTCCAAGCAGTAATTCTCTCTCCACAATAACTGGTGGGGGCATCTCAAGCACTTTAGAGCAGTCTGCAAACCACAATCTGCCTAATTTGGCAGTATTCCTGAAAGCATCGGCAATGGTATAGAGTTTAATGGAACTCCACAGCCATGCAGACAGCAGGAATGGAGCCATCCTCTGGTGAGGCCATTCAACAACTTGACCTTTGATGGAATTCACTGATGGCTGGAGGCACAACACTTGGGCAGTATCACAGCATCTCCTGATACAGTATGTTATGCAATTACCAGTATCACTGCACCTCTTTATCTCCCAGCTCATGATACAAACGGACAGAGGCCTCCTGAGGGGTTTGGTCCTGGGCAAACAGAAGATGTTCTGCCTGACATCAGTGTCTGAGGAGACAAAGCTCTCTGTCCATGAAGGTCTTGGGGTTGCTGGGGAAGAAGAAGGGCTATTTACTGGCTCCAGTGAAACTTAGGTATGACCTCAGGAAAACACGTAAGAAACCTTATCTGGGAAGGGGAACCAAAGACCCTGACTGTCAGAAATTTAGCAGTGGGTCCTTCTCACCCTCTGGCATAATTTTGTGCTGCCAGGGGAGTCACATTTAGGAACACGGTTAGAATAATAAACAAGCTGCCACAGGCTCGTGCTGTCTGGATGGTGAGATCCTGCTTAAGACCCCACGCTGGGATAGAAGTCAACACTCTTTTACAAAGCTTCCTACAGAATTTTAGGACCACAGAGTTAAAGAAAATCAGAAATCCCTCAGATGGACAGAAGTAGTTGCCCAGGTGCCTGCACTGGTGTGATCTATACATCACAGCTCACCAGGCCCAATGAATCACCCAGGACCACTGAAACACAGTAGGGATGAGAGGTCAAGAGAAGAGAAGCTGCTTCTAATAACCACCAAAACCTGGAGGGGAGAGTTCAGAGGAGGGACTGGAGCAAATATCTTATCTTCTGTTCAAGTCGGGCTCGGAGAACAGGCAAGATGTTCCAGTCTTCTGGCTTTAACTTTTCCTCAGCCTGTCCCAGCCAGACCGAAGCCTGCAGAATCACCATCTTGCCTTATCTTGCACTCGGCTTTTGGGGAAGAAGGATTAGACAGGTATCAATCCTTCAGGCTGCAAAATCAAGAATGTGTTACCAGGATTCCAAGGAACAGGCTGGCCTGTAGGCAATGGGGCCAGGACTTGTTGGCCCCTGAAGTGGATTTTGCAAAGCCCCTTGTTTCTGCAAGCTGCCCTTTGGGACATTATCCCACATTTCCCACTTGTGGCCTGTCAGCTAAACCATCTTTCTGCCCCTGGAACAGCCAGCATTCCCAGTGCTGGGCTCCATCAGGCACGCTGCATTCCCTGGCTCCACAGCTTGAGACAGAAACAACAGGACCACAAAATACCTTCTTTGACATGAGCTGAACAAGAAGACCTAAAAATGCAAATCATAAAAATGTAGAAGTGTTTCGGCTGGGAAAGCCCTCTGGGATCATCGAGCTCAATCGTTCCCCAGCACTGCCAAGGCCACACTGCCCCATGTCCCCAAGTGTCACATCCACCAGGTTGTTAAACCCCTCCAGGGATGGGAACTTCACCCCTGCCCTCGGCAGCCTCTGCCAGTGCCTGACCAACCTTTCAATGAAGAAATTTTCCCCAAAATCCAATCTAAAATGGTACAATTGGCAAGGGTTTGAAGCTATTTTTGACTTAACACCTCCCAGGTGGGGGTAAGAGTTTACGTCCCAGAGGAAGTTATCTGATTTACTTATCTGATATCTCTAAATAAAACAGATCTTTCTAAAATGCACAAAGTACTTATGGCCATTCAGGGCACATTTAGGGGCTTCATTAAATTAGCAGTGTAGAGTAATTCAGCTGCTGGCCATAGGATTATGGCTGGGTTTTTTTCCCAGTAGTATGACGTCTCAGTCCTTTTTGTTTCAAGATAAACGTTTATGGCTTATGGTTGCACTCGATGATTTTAAAGATCTTTTCCAACTTAAATGATTCTGTGATTCTGCATCAACTGCTTTTCTTGGTGATCAAATACCTGATGTTTGCAGGTTACCTTGATTCATTCCCCAGGCAAGGAAAGAGGAATATGCCAATAGACCTTCAAAAAATACATATTCTCTGATAAAGTAGGGAAAATCTTATTTCACATGCAGGAATATCTGACTGTTACTTAAATACAGCTCTTACAAAGAGAAGATAACTGCTGAGAGCATGTGCTGTACACCCAAACCCTCTGGAAGGCATCAAAGATCCAGGTTCTGCTGCTTGAGATATACACAGAGGGTTATCATTCCATCAGTGGAACATAGTTGAGGGAATCATGAAGGATGAGGGTGACAAAGAATAAAAATGGTACATCCAGTAAAGCTGGATAGGACTTGGAGCAACCTGGTCTAGTGGAAGATGTCTCTGTCTGTGGCAGGGGGTTGGAGCAAGATGATATTTAAAGTCCCTTCTGACCCAGGCCATTCCAAGATTCCATGATATGAAGGCCAAAGTGCCAAGGACTTCAAACGCTGATTAACAGCACCAGCTGAAAGCCATGCTGTGAGATTTTCAATATTCGAACCTAAGGAACCTTGCAGTGCCTTCTGTGTGAACAAAGAGCTGAGCTCCGTGTCAGTGATGGAGAGTGAAGGAGGTACTTACTGCAGTTTTTCCAGCCAGACTTGCCCAAACAGAGCAGAGGGGGGCTGGAAGGGCTGACACTGAGGGTGGTGGGGCTTGGGCTGGAAGGCTTCCGCAGGAGAGGAGGATGCAACAGTGGATTTGGACCAAAGGTCCATCCAGCCCAGCATCTTTGCCTTGACAGTTCCCAACAGTGGATTTCTGAAGGAGAAGTGAGAACAGGACAAGCTTGTAGGGCTTCTGTCCAGGACATTCTCCAAGTCTCCAACATTTTATAGACTCCCTGAGGCAAAGCTGGGACTGGTTATTTCAGAGCCATTGATGGAGCCTTCTCCCATTCATTAGTTCCAGTGGTTTTTGAACCTCTGTAAACTTTCAGCATCCACAGCAGCTCCTGCAGCAAGGGATTGTACATGTTAATTGTATAGTGAGTGAAGAGAACTTCTCTTTGAACTCGACTCTTTGTAGCCTCATGTGATGCCCCGTTATTTTCATATTGAGAGAGACTAACAGTCAATCCCTATTCATGACTCTGTGCATCTTCTTCGTATCATCCTTCGGCTGCCTCTTTTCCAGACACAAGAGAATTGTTGTTCCTTGGATAAAACACATCTTACCCTTCTTTTTATCCTCATGTTTTTCTCCAAACATCTTCCAATACAGCTACTGCTTTTTTAGAGCTATGGGGAACAGAACTTCACACAGGATTCAACATCTGGATGTACCTGGGATTTCCACAGGAGCTTAGAGAGATTCTCTGGCTTATTCTCTCATTTTCATTGCTAGTGTTCCCTTTGTCTTCATGACAACCACCACATACTAAGCTGACACTTGCACGGACCAGTCTGTTAAGATCACAAGACACAGTTGTGGCAATGGGCAAATCAGAGCCCATCACCCAAATGTGAAGAAATGAGTGATTCTCCACATTCTCCATAAGTATTTGGTCTCATAAGGTCGTGTAATGATTCACAGATGAACCTTGTATTCACTACTTCTAATTAGATCATGTACTGGAAAGCTCTAGAACATTACCAAGCATTTCCACATGCTCATCATGTGCTCATCAACATTTGGGAGAGCACAGCTACAGCACACACAGCTGTAGCCACAGGGTCCTTCCAAAGGGAAAATCTGCCAGTTATTCCTTCCACCTGCTTCTTACCTTCCAGTAATTATTTATCCTGGAGCCTCCTTCTTAATTCAAGTCTTAGTTTCCCTGGAAGTCTTTGCGTTTGGGAAATTCAGCCAGACCTGCCCAACTATTGCCTCTGTGGACTCCTTCACATCCACTCAAACACTCTGTGTTATAATTTCTATCAACTTATCATTTTACAACACACTGCTCTGGGCTTTTGCGGATGAGTTGGAGCTCAGAGGAAAACTGGAATCCCATCAGCCACCTTCCAGGGATTTTAAACAAGAGTTCATAGACAAGTTAATAATTCAACGATTTCATCCTCCCCAGTCCTTGGGTGAATACCACCTGATCCCAGCGACTGATAGTGGTAATTGTGTCTATCTCCATCACCATCTCATCTCCAGACATTTCAGCTTGAGACAGATGAAAGCATAAGGAGAATTGTGTTCATTTTTCTGTCGGGAGTTTAGCTGCCTTAAGCACAGCTTTTAGACTTTAATTTTTTATAGATCCTACCAACTGTCAGGTAAACTTTCTGCTTGTGACTGAAAAGAATCTAGCATAAGGGTTTTTTACCATTATCAAGTTATTTCTCTTCTCTTTTCACTGCCTTCTTGTATTTTAGGTTGTTTCTCTTTTTTCTAATTTTGCCAAATTTCTTGCTTTTCCAGGATGCTTTTATGTACTTTCTTACTCTTATGTTTAGGTATCCTGATATGCTCTTACCATTTTTCAAGTATTTCTTGACGGGTAGATTTTATCTTAATTCTTACCGTAGTGTCCTCAAACACTTTGATGCAAAGGATGTAACTCCTAGTTGCCCTCTCAGATTCTTCTGAATGACCTTACTCGATTTCACGTCACCCTTTTCTAAATTAAAACACAACTGTGGATGATTTTTGGCCTTTTAACATCTCAGCAGGAATAAAGTATATGATTGTCACTGTCCCAGAGTGGCTTTTCAGAAGCAGGATTTTGAATGAGGGCATGGAAAGGGCCAAGGGCAGCATGGCATTCCCCAGCCTTTGTTTTGTGGAGAAAGCAATCACAAAAGGGGCAGCCAGAGAAGGAGCATGAAAACAAGAGCTGCCACCAACTCAGGCCACAACCTGGTGCAACTGCCAGAAATGATGCAATAGTGGTTTCTCAACCAAAAACCAACGCAAATTGTTTGATGATCTTTTTTAACATAAGGACTGTGTGTTGTACAAGCACGTGGGGTTTGCCCATCACTCAAATCTGATGTGCTTCTCTCACGCGGAAGTTGTGCAGAGTTTACAAACAGCAGCTTTTGGTCCCCTGGAGTGACAAAACAGAGGTCAGAGGTCCTCTGAAGGAGGCAATGGAAGGACCAGATTATCTCTCTGAGGAGAGCAAAATGTTGGAAGCAAATGCTGACAGGCAGCAGTCTAAACCCTTGTGTGAACTGCTACTGAACAGGAACAGCACATGCAGAAAAGCAACGTGAATAACCATTGTTCTAAGTAAGATGAAAATTATAGAAGATTAAAAAAAAAATCACTTAGGAGAGCAGATGAGGACAAAAAAATAGCTGAGTGGGACTATATGAGCTGGGGCACGTTATGTGAATGAGACCAGGTGAAACAGAGGGTAATGGGGAGGACAGTGGCATTTTGGTGATCCCAGGGAAATGTTTGGAGAGAAGTCTCCAGCACTGACACTCAGGGCCAGTGTGCACCCACAGCACGGCTGCAGGAGTACCATCCCAATGGGACACCTGGGGAACAAAGGAACAGCTGAGGTACAGCGTCACAAGCAGAAGAGGAACTCTTGTCTCTTCAGGATCTTGGGGAGGTTCCACTTGTTTTGGAATAGAACTGTCTTAGTAAATAAAAAGTTCTTCAGATCATTCATTTTGCAAGGAAGAGGACTCAGGACTGGAGCAGTAACACAAACACAAACACTATCTCTCTTACTACTTTAAAAAGTAGTCAAGACTGGGTTCCTGGAGCTGTATCTCTACACTGTATGGTGGTGTAAAGAGACCAGCTTGCCAGGATTTAACTTGTGATTCAAACTGACAAACAGGAAGCTACAGGAATTAGCACAATTCTCTCTCTTAGTTGACTCTCATATCCTCAAAAACATTCCCTATATTTAAACAATCTGAAAGCAACATTTTGGTGCAGGATCCCGCACAAAATTCAACTATGAAAGAACCAGTGTTCTCCACTCACTCCCTAGACCTCCTCAACTCATCTCTTCTGCTCTGCCATGTAGTCATCACCCCATACCCTTTCCAGACAGTGTGATTGCTACACCTGCCCTGCTCTGTTTTTTGGCTTTTTGGCCTTTGTAAGGAGAACCTATTCACATCTCTAACAGGACTGGAGTGCTGTTCATTTTTGGCATCTGGATCCCACTCAATCCCAGGGTCATTCTCCCTGAGTTTCTGCAATGGACCTGTCCCTCCTACAGTTCTGCACCAACAGCGCTGCCCAACACGGACCCCATGGAACCACAGCTGCTGTGGAGCTTTGGAAGTAGGAAGATGAAATCTATCCTTTCATGTAATTTTGAACTAGAATTCACATACCTTTTACCAAAACAAAGCAAACTTAATCCCCAAACTGCTTTACTTACATTCAGAAGTAACATGTCATAACCAAACTTGGTCAAAAGCTTTTAATTTGTTTCACAGAGTTTATGGCCAGAAGAATATATTCAACTCCCCAGCCAGAACTGCTGTGTTTGACAATCCAGCACATCTCTGCCACTACCCTGATGCTGAGCACCGTAATAAGCATTAGATTAACCCATTTGATCACTGGAGACCAAATTACTGAGATGAAGAACAAAAGAGAGATCAAAGGGCCACTAATGCCCTTAACCAGCCCCTTCAGGGATGGGGAAGTGATGAGGTGAGAATACATCCGTTGATTTAGGCAGATGATTCAGATCTCAACATGCACAGAAAGAGGATACACACCCAAAATTTCAGATAATTTGAACAGGGTGGCTGCAGGGGGGAAGAGAGTCTTCCACAGATATCTGGGAGCATAGGAGTAACCTGTACAACCTAAGCACATCCAAAACAATCTTCTCTCTACTACCTTTGAACACTGACCTACATCTTTGAGTGCCTTGTTCTGAGGCAAGGCCAACCCTTGATGCTCCTAAAAACAAGATGAAAAGGTCCCAAGACAACTCTTGGCCAACTCCCGCCTGAGCCGTGCTGGCAGCAGGCCCAAAGCTCCGAAGCATGAGATGTGATTACAATTCCTTAATGCAGCCTGAAAGCGTTGTGGGCAAATGAAAGGCTGTGCAGTGCTTCCTGTTCTTTACAGCCAGGGAAATAAGGGGGGAAATAAATAGGTATTAAAACTAAGTAACAAATCACAGAACTCAAAGACAGAAGAGACCACCATGACCATCCACACCACTTCTATCTACTTTACACCTGTCCTGCTGCAGCCAAGCTCAAGACCTTGAATGGAGGGAAGGCCAGAAGGTTAATAAAATATGAATATGCATTACTCAGGTGTGATATATTCCCTTGTACTGAGATCCATTTTACATTTCTGCTTTGTATATAACCCACAATTTCATTTATTTGACCCTTGGCAATCCCTGCAACACAGACTGTCGTGATACTTAAGATGACAGACCTGAAGGTCAAACTACACTGCACATTTCCCACTGTACTTACTTGTTACTTTTCTCAGTTTAGGTTAAAACTTGCTTGTTTTCAGACTATGACTTTTGGGCAAAGTCCACAGAAAGCTTTTAGGCAAGGTTGTGAACATCTTAGGCTTTTAGGCATGTTTCACTGGATGGAAATCCACTGAGATATATTAAATGAAATGCATGTCAATTTTTGTCCAAAATCCAGCCTGATACAACAGAGCTGATCATACTGAGTTGGTGTTGTTTCTACTACTTTGACAATTCTCAAAGTTTTCATTTAAAAATAATGAATTCACATGCAGTTCAGAACAGCCTCCCTCAATCCACAGGAAATGTCCACCAAAGCTTTGGCTTGATGGAGGCACAGAAAAAAAGTCATTTCTCTAATGGTTCAGAACCATTCCACCACAAATCCAGCCTGGCTGCAGCCTGCAAGCACAACAGGGGCCTGTTTCTCTTCTCCTGTAATCTCACTCCTTTGCCAGCTTATCTTTGGGAAATGTCCACTTGTTCCCTGGATGTATTCCAGGGCCTGTGCATGGCCAGACGTCCTCTATTGACTGTCACTCACTCAAACCCTGTGAGTTCAGTCTCCTGACCACAGATCTCTGCTCTGCTGCAGTCAGGTTTGTGTCTCCCATTTATGCCTGCCCCAAGTCATTACTGGGGCCTCCAGATCTGTCACCGTTTTAGTATTGAAAATCTTCAGTTTAAGATGGATCTGTGCCCACAGTCATAAATAATTCAACTGCAACAACAGCCAGCACCAGATGGTGCACTGGGAAGCGGGGAGATTTAGGTTTAAAGTCCTTTAAACTCCTTAAACAGGGAACAGTTTCCTGTCACATGTTCTCTGGACGAGGAAAGGAGAAGACACACCATGGAAAGCTCCAGCTCAGCCTCTGTATATGCTCAAGAGAGGGGTGGAGGTTCAGAAACAGCCTCTGAGCTCAACCTTTTCTAGCAGCCAACTCTAACTGAGGTTCCTACTCTGCATCTGGATTTTAATGGCTCACCTTCCAGTTACACTTAAATCCTGCACCAATTCTGAACTAATCCACACTGTGGGTTACACTGGACACTGCCAACACTACACTCATGCTCTCTGTCCAATTTTCTAAGACACCTGGCCAAAGGGTTTCTCTAACACTACCAATGTCCCTGTGCTGGGTGACTGCAGCCTTTTTGAGTCACTGCTTTGTGTGTTCCCCAAGACAGCTTCTACTTTCATAGAATCACAAAACGGTTTGGGTTGGGAGGGACATTGATGCTCATCTTGTCCCACTCCCTGCCCTGGGCAGGGACACCTGCCACTGTCCCAGGCTGCTCCAAGCCCCGTGCAACCCGGTCTTGGACACTTCCAGGGCTGGGGCAGCCACAGCTGCTCTGGGCACCCTGTGCCAGGGCCTCAGCACCCTCACAGGGAAGAACTTGCTCCTAATATCTAATCTAAACCTACTGTCTTTTGGGTTGAATCCATTCCCCCTTGTCCTGTCACTCCAGGCCCTTGTAAATAGTCTCTCTCCATCTTCCTTGTCGGCTCCTTCAGGTACTGGAAGGGCACAATCAGGTAACCCTGGAGCTTCTCGTTTCCAGGAAAAACAATTCCAAATCTCTCAGCCTTTGCTGAGCAGTATCTATGTCCCATGTGAAAATGTGGAGTTTTTTTACTCTGTAGAAGCCATTTGTCTCAGTGTTTCAGTGTCATTTCCCGTTCTAAAGGCTTGCGTCAGAGTCACACTTTTTGGTATTCAGGCACCCACTTTTACTGTGCTGCAGTCAGGCCAAGTTGGCTCCATTATTGCTGCTTCTGAGGCAGTTCTTGCACATTACTTAACGCCAAGTCAAGTCTGTGTACTCCAGTACAAGCTGTTCCAAGAGGCAGAAACTGCTTCTTTGAACTGCCTCATATTGTGCTATCTGACCAGTTTATTCACAGGTAATTTAAGTCCCCATTATCATTTGGTTCGACTTTCCCATTTCTTTGATCTCTGTCAACATTATGCACTCAACATCCTTTTGTTGATCCAGGAGCTGGGAGTATAGAAGACTACTAAGGTATTTACTTTGGTATGGGCTGGGAGTGTAAACCTCTGAGAGCACTGAAGTAGGTGATTCCAATCCCAACTGCATGTGCCTTGCAACACCGGAACACTCTCCATTGTCCAAGGTGATCCCACAGGGTTCACTGCAGCAATTCCAAGGAATAATTATCACTGCTGTTCTGAACACCACACTCCTCCTCTGACTGGATCTGTGTTTCATTTTCTTCTTCTGAATTGCACACTCCACCTAAAAAAATGGTGATTCAGGCTCCTCCTCCAATTCTCACTCAATCCATCCTAAATAGATCAATTTGCATGTTTTTAAATAATTTATTTTTCTGTGGGGAGAGGAGGAAGGAAGATAATCCCTGGTTTAGGGGCTCAGAGCATTTAGGGAGCTTGTTCTGTGGGTGTTTTCAAGTTTGTTTTTATGTTCTTCATGGTGTTTTCCGGCAGTGATAAGTTAAAATAATGCACTCCATGGGTAAGTGAAAGTTGACCTTCTCCTACAATCCCCTCAGTATGAAACTGCTGAGTTTGTACAGAAATGGAATAAAATATTGTGAGACTTGCAATGAAAGAATGGATGTTGGGAAAACTAGTTCTACACACTGCCTGCTCAGTGAGACTGTGCCATTGTCCCACATATCCACTGGAATTTTCTAGGTGTCAGCATGTGAAGGGATTGGGATTGCTGATCACTTTGCCCTGCCTGTAGTAATGTGAGGTTATCCATCTCTTTTTAAATATCATTAATAGGGACTTTTCCCAAACTTTTAATGCTTCTTCCTGAATACGCTAGAACTAGAGAGTGTACCAATCCCTGCCACTCTGCACAGACTAAAGGAATCATCCTTTCCCCTGTGGAGAGGACTGGGGTTATACACATTCAAATAAAGAGATATTAATGCTCAGTTTTAATAATGCATCCTTGAACCTTGATCATCCTTGAACTGTCCTAAACAAGACTGTAAGTGATGAACTATTTCTCAAACAAAATGCTTTTTTTTTCTTCCACAATTAGATTTGCATGTGTTGTAATTCAAATTAGAAAAATCTCCTTCTCTCGACTCTCTCCAGTGACTCTCTCCTTTTCTTTCCAAGACATTCCTTATTTTCCTGTCTACCTTCAAACCAACATCAACTCTCTCCGGTACCAAGTGGAGACTGAGTCAAGGGCAAGAAGGAAACTGAGACTTATTCCTCAAAATTTAGCCAATAGAGCAGCAGAAGTATTAAAAAAAGAGGCTGAAAAATCTCTATAGCAATCCTGTGAATGGGAGTTCATCTGCAAACAGCCACAGGAACTGCAATTCCGAGGCCATGTCAAATCCTGAGCTGCTCATGGATTGTCCATTGCCAGTAATTTCTAAACGTCTTCCTTCCAACCTACTTGTCTAAAAGGTTTGGTTCCTCAATCTGTAATAAAGGGCCAGTTTTTGACTCCCATGGGACTTTTAACAGCAGTTCAGGCTCCTGCAGCAGCCCAACAGAGATCACAGAATCCCAAAATGGTTTGGATTGGACGGGACCTTAGAACCCATCCACTTCATCCCCTGCCATGGACAGGGACACCTTCCACCATCCCAGGCTGCTCCAAGCCCCGTCCAGCCTGGCCTTGGGCACTGCCAGGGATTCAGGGGCAGCCACAGCTGCTCTGGGCACCCTGTGCCAGGGCCTGCCCACCCTCCCAGGGAAGAATTCCTTCCCAATTTAAACTTCCAAACCTAAACTTCCTGTTTGGAAACTGCCAGTGAGTTCCCCCGATGCTTCCTGTGTCCAGCAAGAGTTAATGCTCAGAGCAGGTGCTCCCTGAACAAGCTGGAGCACTGCACAAGCCTGGATATGATTTCTGCAAGACGTCTGAGGTGTTGGTTTTTTGACCTATAAAGGCTTAAGTGGCTCTGCCTGCTTGAGAAATTCCTCTCCCTTTGCATCACACAGCAGCAGCAGTGCTGGAGTGCCAGAGGAAGCACTGCTGGACTTAAACTGGCAGGGGTGGGCGGCTCCCTGGCATCTTCCTGCTCACCCACTGGGCAACAATGGAAATCCAGATATTTCCCACAAAACCGCTCACAGGGGCAAAGGCTGTGAGGGGCAATTCAACCCTGGGGCTATTTTATTGTAGGTAAAGAAGATATTGCTAAAGTTGGCTTCTAAGATGTAACACGCCACAATCAAAGTCCATTTCTGTACATGATCCTGGAAAATAGGGCAGGGAGAAACGAAACTAGGAAAACATTCTGGTAGAAGTACCTTTGGTGAGGCTCCATCACTTATATGCAGGATTTTCTGTATTAAATTAAGAATGCATTTCTAAAAATATATTGACCAGAGCACTATGAAGATAATTCTAAGTCATAATAAAGAGAACCTGACTTGACTACAGGGCCAACTCTGCACCACTGATCCTTGAGCTATTCTACCTCTGAAGGAAGAGAGCATTGCTTTGGGAACAGGACTGGGCCATCCATGCCTCTTCCAAGCTAAGCTCTGCAGTTTGTGTTCTTCTGGATGGGCTGACTGCACCTTACAGGGTCTGACATAACCAAGATTTATCCAAAAATGCTGTAAAAACCCCACTCCTTGACTCATTAACTGTAAATGTGACCATGTTATGTACCTAAACTACATTTGAAGAAGCAATTGTGCAGGTATGTGTGCAAAGCCCTAAGTTTATTTAAGTAGGAGTTCCAGTGACATCAAAGCACGTGATCTAAAGTTTTTGCAAGATTGGGATGTTGACAACCATGTGCAAAATGAGATGTCCCAATAAAGCCTAATTCTGGTGTATTTCATATCCCAGTATCAAAAAGCAAACTGAAAAGAACTCCTCCCACTAATTTCTCACTTATTTTGTACCTGAAGAGTTACGTCCTCATTTCCTCTTCTCTCTTTCCAGAGGTAAGAACCCACTGCAGAATCAGGACCCGAACAATTCTAAATGTCATTTTATATGACAGGTTTCAACATCTAGCAGCAGAATTAGAAACTACACCATGAGATCTACAGGAGAGGTCACAGCTACACTTGGCTAAGCCTTCCCAGAGCACAGCGCCTGGCACCAGGCAAACATCCTGCTGCAGAAGGCACAGCCTGACCCCCTGTCCCAGCGCTGCCAGCTGAAACCAGGACTTCCCACACTGCATTCAGTGGGATGTGGAACAGGAGTGCTCACCTGAGCACACAGAGTGGCAGAGTCAAGGCCTGAAAACCCACCCAGGGCAGGTCAGTATCTGTGTGCCCAAAGTCAGAAGGCTGGATTAGACTTTCCCCAGCCCTCTCCATTTGGAGGATGACTTTTAAAGGATGAAATTGGACACTATTCACAGCTTTTTATTCCAAACACCTGGTTGGTGCTGCTGTGATGGCACAAAAATCCCACCTGATACTGTTGCATTGGTTAGAAACCTCCACACATCCCTCAGGAGAGGTTATCATCCTCCCATTTCCAAAAGGTCCCACTCTATACTTTGTGCTCGGTTGCAACACCACTGTAGTTTTTGTAAGGAATAAATATTGACTTTCCTGGACATTGCCTCACAACAGAAGAGGACCTTGAGTACATTTGTCTCAGATTTTTTTTTTTTAGCCTGGTAATATAATTTTATAGCAGAGCTTCCATTCTGAGGAGTTCAAAAGGCATGGAAAAGCAGGCTTTATACATGAAACAAGCTGTCCATGTTCACTTTCAGGCAGGTGACCATGCTCTAAAGCTGGCTCAACTGCATTTCTCTTCTTAAACAACTACACGAAATTTATTACTTTAATTTAAAATTCCAAACTACAAACTAAATTAAGATTTCAACATACCCTATTTGGAAAGTCCTGGAAAAATCCAGCAGAAAATCAAGACTTAATATTAATGCAGGCTATTTTGCCATTTTTTTTGTTCTCAAGAATAAAGCACACAACTGCCAGGCAGATTACCCATAGAATGGAGAGTGCACACCAGGTCTCAGGAAACTGAGCTCCAAACTCAGTGTGTGCAGGAGGTGGGTCTGTTCAGTGAATGGCTCAACTCCGGCTGTGCAGCACCTGCACCTCCTGCCCAGGTGTGGAGATACTCTCCCCTCAATAAAAGTCAGAGAACAGCATTAATTCATCTATAAAAATACATGGTGGTACACCACCGGAGCTCCTGTGTAAGTAACATTCAACCTTCAGGTACAGGCAACAACAAGCAGGGCCAGGGATTCTGGTGGGCACAGCCAGGATGGGTTTTGGAGCTGAAACAGAACCCCGACTTCAGCAGAGGGTGTGGAAATCCTCATTAAATTCAGAGAAAAAAATACTACTCCTGTTTTCTGTTAGATGTTTCACATCCCGACATGTGACTCGACACATTCAGCTTTATAACATCAATTAAGATATGAAATAATCTCCATGGAATCAGCCGACCACATCCACGATTCAGCAGTAATAAGGCGCAGCCACAGCTCGGCCCCGAAGCTCAGCCCTTTGCCCGATGCTGTCCCCTCGGCCCCCTGTGAACCACGGGGACAGCGCACGGAGCGCGGGACAAATCCACGGCGGGACGCGGAACCCAAGGCATCGCTGGGGGAGCCGAGGCAGCCGGGAGGGAAAGCGGGGAGAGGCTGGAAGCGGGTGGCGAGGCCGCCGGAGCGGGATCGAGCACCGCTGCTCTTACCTGGAGCAGTTTCCCTTCGGCCGGAGTCACCTCGGCAACGTTGGCGAACTCCCCTTCCAGGATGATGGGCTCCACTTTGAGGGGGATGACCCTGATGATGGCTTTCTGCGCCGCCGCCCGCTCCGACTCCACAGCCGCCGCCAGCGCCAGCCCGGTCTGGTCCAGTCCTGCCTGCAGGGTCGCCATGAGCAGCCAAGGCCAGAGGACAGCCAGCTGCACCTGGGGGCCAGCACTCATGCTACCAGCAGCGGGCTCTGGCCGCTCATACCGCTCGGGAACGCGTCCTCACCGCGGCGGGCCCGGCCGGCGGCAAAGCTCCCGGGGCTCCGAGCCGCGCTCCAGACAGACCCCAGAGGCCGCAGAGAGGGGCTCGGTCACCGCCAGCGCGGCTCCCCGGCGACGCCGGCTCTCGCCATCACCGCTCCTCTTGCCCCGTGCCACGTGCTCAGAGGCCGCCGGGAGCTCATAGGCATATTTTGAACAAACAAACTTAAAAAAAAAAAAAAAAAAAACCAAAATTGTGAGACCGTCCTCCCGCAGATAAAACCAACANCCACTGTAGTTTTTGTAAGGAATAAATATTGACTTTCCTGGACATTGCCTCACAACAGAAGAGGACCTTGAGTACATTTGTCTCAGATTTTTTTTTTTTAGCCTGGTAATATAATTTTATAGCAGAGCTTCCATTCTGAGGAGTTCAAAAGGCATGGAAAAGCAGGCTTTATACATGAAACAAGCTGTCCATGTTCACTTTCAGGCAGGTGACCATGCTCTAAAGCTGGCTCAACTGCATTTCTCTTCTTAAACAACTACACGAAATTTATTACTTTAATTTAAAATTCCAAACTACAAACTAAATTAAGATTTCAACATACCCTATTTGGAAAGTCCTGGAAAAATCCAGCAGAAAATCAAGACTTAATATTAATGCAGGCTATTTTGCCATTTTTTTTGTTCTCAAGAATAAAGCACACAACTGCCAGGCAGATTACCCATAGAATGGAGAGTGCACACCAGGTCTCAGGAAACTGAGCTCCAAACTCAGTGTGTGCAGGAGGTGGGTCTGTTCAGTGAATGGCTCAACTCCGGCTGTGCAGCACCTGCACCTCCTGCCCAGGTGTGGAGATACTCTCCCCTCAATAAAAGTCAGAGAACAGCATTAATTCATCTATAAAAATACATGGTGGTACACCACCGGAGCTCCTGTGTAAGTAACATTCAACCTTCAGGTACAGGCAACAACAAGCAGGGCCAGGGATTCTGGTGGGCACAGCCAGGATGGGTTTTGGAGCTGAAACAGAACCCCGACTTCAGCAGAGGGTGTGGAAATCCTCATTAAATTCAGAGAAAAAAATACTACTCCTGTTTTCTGTTAGATGTTTCACATCCCGACATGTGACTCGACACATTCAGCTTTATAACATCAATTAAGATATGAAATAATCTCCATGGAATCAGCCGACCACATCCACGATTCAGCAGTAATAAGGCGCAGCCACAGCTCGGCCCCGAAGCTCAGCCCTTTGCCCGATGCTGTCCCCTCGGCCCCCTGTGAACCACGGGGACAGCGCACGGAGCGCGGGACAAATCCACGGCGGGACGCGGAACCCAAGGCATCGCTGGGGGAGCCGAGGCAGCCGGGAGGGAAAGCGGGGAGAGGCTGGAAGCGGGTGGCGAGGCCGCCGGAGCGGGATCGAGCACCGCTGCTCTTACCTGGAGCAGTTTCCCTTCGGCCGGAGTCACCTCGGCAACGTTGGCGAACTCCCCTTCCAGGATGATGGGCTCCACTTTGAGGGGGATGACCCTGATGATGGCTTTCTGCGCCGCCGCCCGCTCCGACTCCACAGCCGCCGCCAGCGCCAGCCCGGTCTGGTCCAGTCCTGCCTGCAGGGTCGCCATGAGCAGCCAAGGCCAGAGGACAGCCAGCTGCACCTGGGGGCCAGCACTCATGCTACCAGCAGCGGGCTCTGGCCGCTCATACCGCTCGGGAACGCGTCCTCACCGCGGCGGGCCCGGCCGGCGGCAAAGCTCCCGGGGCTCCGAGCCGCGCTCCAGACAGACCCCAGAGGCCGCAGAGAGGGGCTCGGTCACCGCCAGCGCGGCTCCCCGGCGACGCCGGCTCTCGCCATCACCGCTCCTCTTGCCCCGTGCCACGTGCTCAGAGGCCGCCGGGAGCTCATAGGCAT
This sequence comes from Dryoscopus gambensis, assembly GCA_013389985.1. NCBI lineage: Eukaryota > Metazoa > Chordata > Aves > Passeriformes > Malaconotidae > Dryoscopus > Dryoscopus gambensis. Next base: position 27,455 of record WEIT01006231.1, on the reverse strand, counting down.
ATTTTGAACAAACAAACTTAAAAAAAAAAAAAAAAAAATCCTAAATTGTGAGTCCGTCCTCCGGCAGATAAATCCAGAAGGATCCGCGAAAGAGGGTGCAAGCAACAAATCTGTTTGGGTATAGAGGGAGCGCTAGGAACTCCTCAGTCCCACGGAGATGAGGCACGGGGAGATCTCCCCGCGGATGTGGAGGCCTCCTGTCTCCTGGCCAAGGGTTAGGAGGATCCAGAGGTTCGAAACATCCATCCCAAACACCCTCGAGAGACACCTCACCTTCTTGGTCTTGCTAGCACTTCTTACACCATAAGCACAACCTCGAAAGTTATCTACACCGATTGGTATCCTTCCCAGAAATTAGGCAGGTGGTATTTCTTGAATTTATGGTGACAAGAAAGCTTGCTCTGGTACCGTTCCCTTCCAAATTGAGTTGATTCCTTCCATCTTCCTCATGCCAGAAGTGCTTCATTCAAGTTTGGAGATCAGCTTTACTTTTCCCTTAGAAATCCATGCTCAGAGTCTGACTCCGGGTAGAGTTCTCAAAGATAATTAATAAAACACACAGCTCCTCTTCATAGTTGCGAGTTCCCAGGAGGCCCCCAAACACTTCCAAAGTTGGGACACGAAGCCCAACAGGTATCAGGCAGAAAGTTACGGCGTATCTGGTTTCTCTCGCACTATTTCTGTGCGCGCCCGAGTTCCGGTATGACCACTTTCAAGCACACGTTAAGAAGATCCCGACTCAAGGCCCCACAAAATAAAATAGAAAGTTCCATGGTCTGCCGAAAGCTCACATGAAACGTATCGAGCAGTCTTCATAACTGGGAGAATTAAGACAGAAAGTGTTTTCGATTAAAACTGAAGTTACAGTGAGCACACGGCTCTGGAGAGAAAAAGAGACTTACAAGAAAAAAAAAGCTTTGCAAACCTGTTAGGCAGTGAGCCTGCTGGAGTCCGCAGGGGCCGGGCCGGGCCGGACCGGAATGCTGCTGTAAATCCCAGGCAAAAGTTATTTCCAGTAGCTTAACAAAACCATGTGGCTCTGACGATGTTTGGATTCAGTCTAAAAAAAAAAAAAGAAAAAAAAAGAGTTGGTATTTATAATCAAAAAGGAAAACTCTCTCGCGCACACACGCAGCAGGCAGGTAGGTGCAAGCGGAGCTCCACAGCCCGAAAGAGAATCCAGCGAGATCAAAGGGAGAAAATTACAGCAGACAGAGAGCTCCCGGGGCAGGCATGGCTGAAAGTGAAGTGTCCGCATGTAATCGCCCGACCTGCGCCAGCACCCCCGCGCGCTCCGGGAAGGCTTCCAAAGCCCGGCGTCCCCGCAGCGGAGGCGGGCACCGGCCGTGCCGGCAGCGAGCGTAGACGGCCAGAAAAGCTGGGACATGGGCAGCGACCCCGCGGCGGAGCCGCTGC